>JAIUZE010004842.1:0-44437 GCA_022085475.1 Heliosperma pusillum | reverse complement strand
AAATAATGCTGAAAAAATAAAAATTTATCGTTTTGGGTTGGTCTAAAAACTATTTATCGTTTTGGTGTCCACGTAGGCTCGGGATGTGCGAGTCAATATCGAGCCAAAGACACGCCATTGCCAATGGCGTGTCTATTCAGCTAATTTTTTTGGCCCAAAGCAGAAACATAAGCAAAAATCTAGGCATTAGACACGCCATTCGCATTGGCGTGTCTATATATTGAGACACGCCATTCGGATTGGCGTGTCTTTAACATTGATGTTTTTTGAAAATACAGAAGGTGTTGCCTTATGCCATTAGTAAGACACGCCATTGGCAATGGCGTGTCTCCTTCATTAGACACGCCAATCCTAATGGCGTGTCTTGGCAGTGATATTTTTTTTTTTAAAAGTTTTGGTACCTAGTCACTCACTCTATTTACCTTCATAAGCAACAATAAAAGATTACGCAATTTTGACAAAGAAAACATTGTTTTTATAAGATTTAAAATAGTTTTCACACACATAGAAGCGGCACAAGGGGTTTCGAGCTTAGTCTAGTTACTAAAATATCGATTACACGTCCTAAAAAATATTAAAACTGCTTCATGTCTTCTTTTTCCCACGAAGACGAGACCAAATCTTTTTTGCCTTTGAAGGCTCCGGGTTTCCTTGTTCATTGATTGGCGACATTGAAGTATTGGTGCGCCTTGACCGTCGCCTGAACACTTGCAAGGTCTCATCGTCTTCCGCTGTTGACTCTTGCATTGTCGAACCATCTCCCCTTTCTTCATGTTGTTCCTCCACTTGGGTTTCTTGCGTCGGTTGGTGAAATTGTTGAAGAAGATGTGAATACCCAACATGTTCAAGAGATTGGGAAGTGTTGTCCCGGATGTTAGACATGATGTTACGGTAATGAGGGGGCACCTCTTGAGGCATCGCTTGTATCTCCGTATTGCATGTCCTATGGACTTCGGCAAACCCATGAGCCTGAAAAAAATTGTCAGTGTTAAAAAATAATAAATTATGAAAGATTTTAAATATTAATAACGATTCATATTAGTAAAACTTACAAGATAAGCAGTGGCTCCTAACGGTGCTTGGTAAGCTTGTTGGAAGGTAGGACTGATGAATCGGCGAGTTCGATCCCGGTACCAAACCATGTAAGGGTCATTGTAGCCCATGTCACTGTTATCCTCAACACCAATGAACCTAAATTGGTACCTCCTAAACCACATAGCTAGGTATGCTGAATGATATTCCGCCCAATTCCTTGAATGAGCACCCCTTTTATCCATTTTATGCAACTTGGGTTCGGTATCAGCAGGTTCGGGGATATTTTGTTTCCACCCAAATTGACGAGCGACCCTATTAGGCAAATGCCACTCAACAATATCGAAACAAATCATAGGGGATACCACACACCACTCACCCGAGTCATTATAACAAGCTTCAGGCAAAAAAGAGAAGATGGCTTGGGGGTAAGGTTGCCATACAAATTGATCGGGACGCATATTATCTAAAGCATCCCTATACCCGAGTAGAGTGGTTATGGTTGTGCCTTGAGGCCTCCTATGATGCACGCTCAACCACCTACGACCCAACGAATCAACTCGTAGTTGATGTTGTGAACCTAATGGATATGGTCCTTGAATAAGGGGTGGGTTTTCGGGGCCCGTGACTATAGGTCGAGCAATCGTAATCCGCTCCCATGCCCACAGTTGTAATAAAATAAGAGGGCCTCCTATATCTCTTGCCTTCATGTTGCTTTACCTACATAAGTTACGATATAGAGTGGCAAGAACCGCACTACCCCAAGAGAAATCATCAATGGCATCTAAATCTCTCAACAAAGGCAAATATACAACTTGAATATCATTGCCACTCTTGTCCGGGAACATCACAGTTGCCATTAAAATAAGCAAATAAGCTCTTACATATTGATGTAGAACTTGTTCGTTTGCTTGTTCCGGAAGACCACTAAAATTTTCTGTCAACCAACCAATCCTCAAAGAAGCCCCTTTTAGATCCTCTTCCCCCGGTGTTTGACCTAACAGTTCATATATCAATGGTCTCCAATTACACGCGGCTGACCCAGTAACAACATCTCCTCTAATCCGTAATCCCAACAACACTTGCACATCTTGCAATGTCACAGTAGCCTCACCAACGGTCAAATGAAAGGTATGGGTCTCTGGTCTCCATCTCTCAACCAAAGCAGTTATGAAATCTACATTAAATTTTAAACCTACTACCCTATGGATAAAGTAAAACTGAGACTCCCTAATGAAGTCAACTACACGATCACTTACCAAAAACCCCTTGTGCATAGCTAAGTGTGACCTACATCTGAGGGAACCCTTGTCGTCCCTGTCCCATATTGCCTTGCTCCGGTGGGTTTCTTGTTGTGTGAGAACTTCCGGGTTGACTGGTCCTGGTTGCAGACAGTACTCCATTGATCCTGCACATGTAAAATAATTGTTAGTTTAACATAAATAATACAATTGTTAATTAAAATGAATACGTAAAATACAATGTAAGTTTAACAAAATACCCTTGGGAATTGTTAACTCTCATGGCACAAGTTTTTTTATTATGCCCTATGCCACGACACAAACTACATGACACCTTAGTCTTGCATTTCTCATCCATTTCATTGCGAAATCTTTTACCATGTGGTCTACCTTTTCCCCTTCTTTTTCCCTCATCACACACTATTCTAGGACCATTATAATGACCCCAATAAGCCTCATCTTTCAAAGGATGAAATTTGCTAGCATATGAAGCCAAATGCTCTCCCGTTGTGTAGCTAATTTCCACAAATTGGCTTGCATTTAACTTCATTTTTTTACAAACCGCGTACACATGTGAACAAGGGTACTTGTATGTTTGGAACTTGTTACAAGTACATGTCCTCTTTGACAAATCAACGGTGTGCAAATGGCTACCACGTGACACATTTCTTGAACCTCTACGTGTTGTCACTTGGTACAACCCTCCAACATGGTCAAAAGATACAACCTTGTGGTATGCTCCTTTCTTGCAATTTTCTTCTAACAAATGTGTGATTTTACTACTATAATGTTGACCCTGCAACAAACGTTTCCTTGCCTCTTCACGACGCTCAACAAAATACGCATTGACTCTAAAAAATATACATTGCACAAGTGCGGTGATGGGAAGAAAACGTGCTCCTTTAAGCACATTATTAAATGCCTCAGCCAAGTTTGTAGTCAATATGCCATATCTATGACCACCATCATGACAAATTGACCACTTCTCTATTCCTACATCAGCTACATAATGTTGTGCATCCCTATCCATCTCACCTAGACGGGCAAATCCAATGTCAAACTTCTTTTCTTGAAATTGCATAGCCGTTGAACCAAACATATTTTTTACTTTTACATTCCTATATCTAGTGTTAACATTAGAAGCCAAATGACGAATGCAAATCCTATGGAAAGCATGAGGCTCCTCCCATCCACTACCAACTTCACTCATTGCATTCATTATCCCCGCATGTCTATCAGATATGACACACAACCCACTTCTTTTTGTTACAAAGAGTCTTATACAAGCCATGAACCAAGACCAACTTTCATTATTTTCAGATTCAACAATAGCAAAAGCAACAGGAAAAATCTGGTTATTAGCATCAATTGACATAGCCGTCAAAATTGTTCCTTTGAACTTCCCGTACAAGTGTGTTCCATCTATGGTTAAAACAGGCCGACAATGTTCAAACCCTTCAATGCATGGTTTAAATGCCCAAAAAACACGCTTGAATGTATGCACATTTGAGTTTCCTATGGGTGTGGTTGACCATTGGACTACTGTACCAGGATTAGATTCTTTCAAACCTTGCATGAAACGAGGTAACATCTCATACGATGCATCCCAATCACCGAAAATATCCCCAATTGCTCTTTGTTTTGCATTCCAAGCTTTGGCATATGATATTTTGTAACCAAACTTATCTAAAATGACTTCAACAACAGACATCACCTTATATCCCCAATCCCCCTCAACATAGTTACGAATCAAATGACTTATGAAAGCTCGTTTCAAATTAAAGTGGTCTCGAGGAACCATGTCACCAACACACGAAGAGTCATGAGGACCTTTGTATGTGACAATTGTAAATGCTTGAGAATAAGGGTCTTTTCTTGTCGCTCTTAACCGCCAATTGCAAGGGCTAGGAGATCGACCACATTTATAAGTGACAGTGTCAGGCTTTGATTCGGCAACCTTGAAAAATTGATTTGCTTGAACACTATAAAATGTCACCTCATCACTTATTGAAGCTTTGTTTGTGAAGACTTGTCCAACGGCAAACTCTTTCCCTTTTTCATATCGAACCATACTCTCTCATGTTTTCCAACTATTCAATTCATCCTCATCTAATGGATCAACCTTATTAAACTCAACAATTGGTGCACTAGCAAAAACAAGATCATCATCACCATCTTCCTCAATTACTATCAAATTCTCATCAAGTGTGGCGAACTCCTCATCAACCTCATCACCCTCTAAGTTCCCATCAAATTCCCCCTCATTTATATCATTAGCCTGAAGAGATACAAATTGAGCAACATCATCTAGCCTAAGAGGAATAGTTGGTGTAGGGGTCACAATTTGGCTTGTGGAAACTTCAACACATATGTCCATTGACGGAGCATTTGAATGACGAACACTTGCCCATAATGCTTTAAAGGATCCCTCACAATTAAGTGGTACAACTTTAAAACACCCGGAACTTGGAAATTTCATTTTCACATTCAATTGACTACTCATACTTTGAATGCCAATTCCCTTATATATTTCTTCAATTATATCCAAATATGTCATCTTTGTACTAGCTAAAATAAAACATTGATTCCCTCCTTTATAGCAAACATACCCATTTTGATCAACTACCTCTCCATCCCAATAACACATAAGAGGATAATCACAAATTTCCATTCTATACAACAAAAATGCAACCCATTTAGTATAAATCAGCAATTAGTTGTCCAATTATTCCCAAAACACATAACTAAACATAATTATACCGAAACCACAAATTTCTATATAATCACAACAAAATTAACAACAATGGCATAAACTTCTATATAGTAGCTTCAATTGCATTTTTTAAACAAGAAAGACATAGCTAAACCGAAATTATACCCAAAACACTAATCTAGGGTTTGAAGATTTGGGGTTTTTCAAGCAATGGCATAAATTTCTATACAAGAACTTGATTTAAGCACAAAAACAACAATAACAACAAAATTAACAACATTTAAATCAATTAAAACGGAAATTTGCATAAATCTAAACAAATAACTACAAAAATTGAAAGAAGATGAATTACCTTGCTAATTAGGAATTTCAATTAATAATTGAAAGAGAAGAGGTGAGAGATACGTCGGAGATGAATTGTGAGATGGTTTGAGATGAGATGAAGTGTTTGAGATGAGATGAAGGTTTCGGATTTTAGAGGTAGAGGGAGGAAGTGTTTGAAATAAAATGAGAATGTTTAGCCGTATGTCTGATTTTATTCAGCAAAAACTTATGCATTAGACACGCCATTCGGATTGGCGTGTCTTCTTCAATAGACACGCCAATGCGAATGACGTGTCTAATGCATAAGTTTTTGCTGATGTTTCTGCTTTGGGCCAAAAAATTAAGCTGAATAGACACGCCATTCGCAATGGCGTGTCTAATGACGGAAACACGCCATTCGGAATGGCGTGTCTATGTGTTCACATTTTGTTGAATTAAGCCTCATATGTTCATTGAAGACACGCCATTGGCAATGGCGTGTCTTAGCCTCGATATTGACTCGCAAAACTCGAGCCTACGTGGACACCAAAACGATAAATAGTTTTTAGACCAACCCAAAACGATAAATTTTTATTTTTTCAGCATTATTTTAAAAACGGATTCGTCTTTAATTAAGTTTTCATTTCAATTTCTTGTTATCTACTTATTGTTAATTAGAAAATGTTTATTGTTGTTGATTTCCTTTTGCATTCCTTAGTAAATGTTGAATTTCCTTTGAATATGAGTGAGTAGTGATTAATCTAGGATTAGTGGGGGATTATGGGTTTTGATGAGGGTTAATCTTTCTTTGTCGGGTTGATTTGTTGATTAATTGTCTTTCTTCCAACTTTCGCATACCATATGTTTGATGAAATGCTTGCTTGACAAACTTGCATGATTCATGTTTATCATACATTTCCGTAAGATCGACAGCCTCGGATTATGTTAGGATTTGCATATAGTTGGTATATCGACCGTGTGTACGCGAGAGCTAGCTTGGTTCGGTATATGGGAGGGATTGTAAGATCGAGAGCCTCAATCCAGCACGCCCAAGTTTGACTACCCATTAACTATGAACCTGACTCACTAGAACCCAAATTACCCATTTGAACCCACCAATCCTAGACTTTCCTTTTATTGTTTGTTATTTGATTATCTTCCTCGTCTTAGACTCCTTTCGTCGTTTTTAATTGCTTTTAATTATTGTTATCTTAGTTTAGTCAACAAACCCAAACCCAAATATTACTTTGTGACTTGCAAGAGACTCTAGTAGACTTTTAGATCACTTCTAAACAACAACCGTCCCTGAGATCGACACTCTTACTACACCAATATTTCTTACATCATTACCATCTCGGTTGTCCGAGGTAGTACATATCAAAACCACAATCATAAGAGTAATTTAACTAGTTTAATACCAAATGACCTCAAAAATTTGTGGTAAAGTTTGGTGATTTGCGGAATTAATTTTCTATTTCTTTAAATATTTCGACTAAAAAACGAGCCAAAATGCCGTATTTTGGTTAAATGTTAACTAAAAGTAGTTGCATGTTGATTATGGTCATAAAAAATTAATAAATTCACATATGCATTGTTTACATAATGTATGTAAAATTTCAAAATTTGATATTATTGCATGTTTATTGTTTTTTATATGATAAAGATCGATAAAATGTGATTATTTTGTTTATGAATATGAAACGAAATTTCCTGGATGATAATATGATCACATGAATGTTTTATTTACTGTGAATGAAGTTAAAGAAATTAGTTTGATTAATTATTTGATGTTTATTGGTTTTATATGATAAAAACCTATAAATGTGATTGTATTTTACTCAAAATTTATTCAAAACTTTTGGGGTTGATTTTTGCAATTTTTATGTTCGTGGATATATTCCATAAAGTAAGTTTTTTTTTTATTCATAAAAGTTGTTATAAAAACGATGTAATTAGCAAATAAAATAAAATCAAACTAAATAATTATAAAAAAAAATTAGTGTGCACTAAGTTTTGAGTTCTAAATCACTTTAGACAATTAGTTGAGTTAAATATGATTTAAGTTTTTAATCTTGATTTTTGATGATTAAAGATCGATAAATTCCACAAAATCGAGCTAGATTGTGCATGATCGCATATATAAATGGTTTTACCTAAATGACTGTCATTTATTTAATTATTTAAGCAGATTTTACCTAATATGACCTAGTTATTTTAATCGTTATTACCCATAATGTAAGGGAATAACGATTTGGTTGTAATTAATTGCGATCTCATATCGCCGGTTTGGAATTGCTATATATTCATTTGTATCTTTTATGTAACTATTTTTTTGTGCAGACCACTGTTTCCCACAAAAAAGTGCTATTTTTTGGAAAGGCGTTCCAATTAAGTGGCAAGGGACCAAGAGGTTGGTCTCCAAATTTGTAATAATCTAGTTAATTTGATTAGTTAAGTCGCCCTACTAGGATTTTATGTTTTGCATGTTTTAATTTGTTTGCTCGTCATGCCGAAATTGCCGCACATGCATTTTGTTTTCCACTATTGTCAATTCACGGTTATTCACAATTCATCGACTTAGTTAACTTATAGGGAATTAATAACTAAATTAACCTTACCAATTAACCTTACCAATTAGTAACACCTATGAATTCCTTGTTCTTTACAGCCACGCTCACCCAAGTGTGGTGTTCCCTCTTAACCTTGGGTAAGTAGGGTGATAAGGATTATCACAAGCTAAAGTTGGTTGAACTCAACGGGATATAAATACGGTCTTGTATTCCGGGGCAAGGAGATTGATGCTTTTAAAATCCGTCGACCAAGAGTTATAGGAGTAGAATTAGTCAAGAGTTAACTTACCGAATTTACATAATTATGAGATGTTTCCCCCAAGCAATGCTCATTTTTATCTAAAAATGGATCTTGCAATCATTTATATATTTTAGTGAGGAGGCATTATATAAATGTTAAACTTGTTAAAATTATTTTACAAGTAGATTTACCATACAATGAATGTTTATATTTCCTTCTTTTGTTGTAGTAACATAATTCACAATGGCATCATCATCCAATTTTTGCTCCACTATCAAAAGACTCATGGTTGTGCTCCTTGAAAAGAGTTTCCTTGAAGGAAGAGGAGATCAAATTTGTCGAATGGGAACAAACCCTTTGAAGTGCCGCCATATCTGATGGCAAACTTTGCTACTTGGTTGATCCCTCTCCTCCCGAACTCACCACTAGGGCTACACCGGCGGCTAGGACCGCCTTTGAGGATTACCAAAGGGAATCTTGCAATATCAAGAATGTCATGATCTTTGTGATGACTTCTTATATTCAACGTTGTTGCATTCACCTTAATGTGTATGAGATATTCACTAAGGTTACCACTATGTTTTCTCAAGCTCCGCGGATCCTCCAATTCAATATGAGACCGCGACACGGTTTTTCGATGCAAAGCTTGAGAGTGTCTAATTGGTTGGTCCCCATGTGCTCAAAATGATTTTGCAGGTTAAGACTTTAGAGCGTCTAGAGTGTCGTATTCCGCATGCAAGAGCTTGCGGTAGACCGTGTTCTTCACTCCTTGCACAATGGGTTCACCCACTTTAGGGTGAACTACAACATGAACAACATGAAGAAGAGTCTTCGATCATGAGCTCCATTTTTTCCTTGTCTAAGCGGAAAAGGATATGAAAGCTACTAGGAGTGATAAGAAATATGTTCTCTCAACGAGATTGAAGAACAATTTGGGGGTGAGGAAGGGAAAGAGAATGAAGAGGGTCAAGTCGCATGACAAGGGCAAGCCTATTGTGAATAGCAAAGCAAAGCCAAAAGTTGGCAAACATCCAAATGCTCAATGCTATTATTATAATGGCAAAGGGTATTGTAAGAGAAATTGGAGGTAGTTATGTTCTAAATGTTGCTAAATAAGTCTATCATGTACAAAATAAGAAACTCAAACTAGGTGATCCGATCTATCTTATCTTTGGCATTGTCGTTTAGGTCACATAAACGAAAGACGCGTAAAGAGACTTGCTTCATCTAAAGTACTCAATACATTTGATTATGAATCTTATGGAGTATGCGAGCCTTGTCTTTTAGGCAAGATGACTCGTGCTCCTTTTACATAAAAAGGGATCGGACACGAGCAAGTGAAGTATTATGTCTTATTCATACGGATGTGTGGTCCAATGACTCTCATAATTAGAGGTGGTCACAATTACTTCACTACTTTTACCGACGATTTAAGTAGATGTGGATATGTCTACTTAATGAAGCATAAGAATTGAGCCTTTGAAAATTTCAAATTTTTTTTAACATCAAGTAGAAAGCCAATTGGATAAAAAGATCAAAACCTTACGATCTGATCGTTGTGGTGAATACCTAAATAATGAATTTGATTCACACCTGAAAGATTGTGGTATAATATCACAATAGACTCCTCATTACACACCACAATTAAATGGTGTGGCCGAACCGAACTTTATTAGATATGGTTCGGTCTTTGATGAGTCTAACTGAGCTTACTAATTCTTTTTGGGGTTTTGTCATAGTGTAACATCCCGACCCAAATCCTGGATCGGGCGCGGTCACTCACGGTAGCTTGTCAGGCTATGTACATGACCCACAAATCAATACAAGTCCTTTCCAGCGCATTTCACTCGTGCGCATCCCGTGAATCTTCCTAGGAGGTCACTGTTTTGGTAAAAAATTACCCAAACCTATTAATTCGTTCGTTGACAGGTCAAAATGATCTACTCTTTTCAGCCTTGAAAAGGGGGTTAATTTATATGTGATTTGTGATAGAATACGAATAAAAATAAGTAAAAGTAACGACGAAAATAACAATGAAAGTAAAGTAATGAACGAGGACACACGAAAATGGTGACGCGGAAACCCAAATTGGGAAAAACCGCGGGGGGAGTCGGAATCCCGCCAAATATTGAACTAAGTTTCGTTATTGGAGTCGCAAGTAAGAACTAGATGAGAAATACAATATACTTAAGAGTTTTTTTATAGCAGTAGTGAGGCTCGTTTTTCAAGAGGTGGAATAATGTGTGATCCTCCTGCTTTGTGTCTTTCATATTTATAGGCGTTGCAAACCCTAATGCCTCCATGTCGTTCCTCCAGCAATTCCATCCTGAAGATCCTCAACTTCCCTGTTTTCAAGGGGTTAGTTGTTGACTGATTCCTGTTCCTCCTGGCAGAAGGCTGGATTTGCGTAACTCTGTTCCGCCTGTTAAGTCTCTTATTCTTCCTCAACTGCTCCTAAGTTCTAGGAAGCTGTTGTTGACTTATTCCAGGCTTCCAGCTGCTGACTTGTTCCAGCTGATTTGCTTTAGCTTGTTATTTATAGTTGTCTCCTTTGACCCGTTCCTCCTCAGCGTCTCCTCCCTACTTTTGCTCAACCTCCTTATTTATGCTCAACCTCCCTATTTCCATGTGATTTGTTATGTTGACTGAGTAATGAACTTGACTTGGCTCTTATTCCTTTTTGCTCAGATATTTATGCGCCACGTCATCGATCTTCTAATTGCTCTTTGCTCAATCACGATATGCCACGTCGTTAGGTGGAAAAATGTAAATTTTGGGCCAAACAGTCACTCATCCTAAGACTACTCTCATTCAAGCATGCTTAATTTTTGAGTTCTTGTACTTGTACCCGTCCTATCAGTCTATCACCCGTTGATCTTGTACCCGTAGCCGTCCTATCACCCTTAAAGTTCTACCCTTACCCGTCCCAACTAGAGGTAGGTACATAGCAATATCCACTTATACCTGACTGGCTGACATCCGTCTGTGTTAAACAAGACTTACTCAATCACATATTCACACTTTTATATTCATATTTTTTTCAAGTTGCCTTGCAAATTTCCTTTTCGTTGTAGGATAACAAAATCTCAGGTGTCCAATTTCACAATTTGTACTTGATTATTTGGTTGTCAGACTTGTCACTTACGCAGTTTTTGGAAAGTATCTCTTCTCTTAAAACCTTCAATAGTATATATGCAAATAAACTAAAGTATAGGTAACAGAAGAGAGATCAAATTATGAAGATTGTCCACAGAAACCTAGTTCCTCGTGGTCCGGGCAGTGTAAAGGTGGAATCTTTTCCCTAATTTTTGTTTAATTAACTTTAATTACTTGGTGGGGTCGGTTAATTCTTATGGGTTTTTGATTGTACAATCAAATACTTAACCCCGTATGCAAGTTTGATGGTTAATTTTTGTGGGTTTTTATTCTTATGGTAAAATTTGCAAGTTTTGGTGGTTAATTTTGATAGGTTTTTGATGTTATAATGAAATTTGCAAGTTGTTTAATAGTTTAGTGTATGCAGATGATTCCAGAGGAAGCAGATGATTTATGGGCTGCTTATAATTTGATTTCTGAGGATGATTATGTTCTTGCTGTCACTGTTAGGTATTATTTGGCTTGTCTCATCTTATTATTTTGGTTTTGATTTGTTTTCTACAACTAAAAGATGATGTTGTTGTAATTTTGTTCTGTTTAATTTAATTCCATTCACCCGAGTTTAGTATTGTTTAGTTCCGTTCAATTCAATTCAATTAGGATAACTTCAGGGAACTTATTAGTTAGTAAACAGTGCTACTCTACTTGAATCAGTTTTTAATCACTAAGGTCAACAATTTAGCTCAGCTGTCTGTATGTTTCTGGCTTCGATTCTGAAATCATGGCATCTCAGATATTTGTATAGGCCGTGACTCTGTTGATCAAGCAATATACCGTAGAGCATGTTTATCGGGGCAAGGCAGTTTTGTGTGCGTCACATAGCCGTGCGGCCCGTGCCCTCTACGAGCATTGAGTCCTAGGTCTTGATAAAATAAAATTCCCTGCCGTAGTGGATGAAAGATTGGTTCTCTCTACCATTAGTTTTGTTCTGCTCTTTTTAGATAGAGACCTATTGGAGGGATTCATTTTTCCTTCTCCAAGCCTAACAAAAGCCCATAGGAAAAATTTGGAGAAAAACTCCTTCGCTCCATTCTTCCTCCCGCTTCCCTCCCTTCTTATTCCCTCCTTCTCACCATTTTTGTACAGAAACACGCTCTAATTAACATTGGTTGATGTTGAGGTTTAATTGATGATGAATTTTGTGTTTGCTGCTGAGAGCTTGATTTATAGTAACGAACTAACGATGTTGTTTGAATATGTAGGAAAGTTTTAAGAGAGGTGGCTTCTGGGGGGAGGGATGCAGAACGTGTGAAGCTTAAGCTGGAAATAAAAGTGGAGGTATCAATATCTCTAGACATTTCACTTGGTTCCCTCGTTGTTGACATAGAATTGGGGGCATGGGGGGATAGAGCTTGTCTGTAGATAAATTATTTTGCTTTCAGAATAGGGTCAAGAGTTAGTTGGCTCATTTTTCTCAACGAAAGATTCAGTTGGGTCGTTATGCATGCATGAAAGATCTAGACGACATTTCCTTTGTCCCTCATATGATAAATGCTTATACACTTAAAGTAATCCATTTGTCCCGGGATAAATAAATGCTTATACAATTTGCAATTTTTCAATTCTTTCAATATAAATTCCATGAGATTTGTAAGCACCATTTTTCCAAGTTCAGCTGTTTCGGTGTTGTTGCTGATGTGATTCTGATATTTTTCACAGGCTGTGGAATATGATAAAGACGGAGCCATCTTACGTATACGTGGCAAAAATGTTCTGGAAAACGAACATGTGAAGGTAGTTGTTGGTCTATTTTGTTCTGTGATCATGTGTCATACTATCTCTAACAGTTTGCCAATCCCTTTTTCTCTTAATTGAAGATAGGAGCATTTCACACTCTCGAAATTGAGCTTCACCGTCCTTTTGTGCTAAGGAAGGTATGCTTTAAATTGCATTTGTCTAGATATACTTGGAGTCTTGTACTTATCTTACTCTTTTTTTTTTACTTGAAAATAAATCTGGATATGTCCTACTCATTTTGAAAATATTTCTCTCCATACATGTGATTTTGTGTAAAGTAGATTAGTTGGAACATCTGCTCACAAAACTTAAAAGCCATAGTAAACATTATGTCACTCTTACCTTTGTGAGTCGTAGACATTGGAAATCCCACCATGCAATCACTGTCGAAGAAACCACTCTCTCAAAGTTTTTTCTTGTGCTGTCCTCGTGCTATCAGTTGGTGGACAGCCTAAGGGTATTGCACTTGCCTGTTAACTGCACATTACATCGCACGTTATGAGTACACTTTTACATGCTTACCTGTACTGGGTAAGCCTGGAGACTTATAGAGTTAGAGGTGTTTTGCAATTTTACTCTTATATGGCGTACCCTTCCCTTCAAAATTCTAATTTCCAAAGTTATCGGCCATATTTAATCAGATGTCCTTTCTATGAGTTAGAGTTGAATAATGCTCCTTGTCACACCGGTCTTTTGAGTTAAGAATTGTTCGTTTCAGTATCACGTTCGAAATCCCAAATAGTAATTAGGTGTAGTTTAAAAGTCTTGCAATGTAACTTCCGCTTAATCGGAAGTAGTGCTCCCTAGAACTAACCAAAGAAAGATCGCCTATGGCCTTTTACTCTTAAGTTGAGGAAGTGTATAAATACTTCCTGAACTGCAACCAGTAACATCAAGAGATAATCCATTTTTTTTACTTTATTTGGTAAACGAACCTGAATCCTGATAGCTCTTTGTAGACAAGGAATTGTTTTGTAGTAAATAAATGTAAGTTGCTATATAGATTTATATTCTGATCGGAAGACATGATCATGAAAGCTCCGTATATCTATTGGCGTGTTTATTGAGGATATATTTGTTGATTACGTAGGATGTATGGGACTCAATGTCTTTGGATATGCTCCATCAAGCAGCAGGTATTTATGATTTTTGCTATAAGCATCTCTTGTCAGCTGTAGAATATAATAAACTTTCTGCTTTTTTCTAAACATTGAATTCAATTCAGTCTGTCACTGTATTTCTCATCGTTTACCTGTTTCTTTGTCCCTCAAAAGAGTTCGGTATGCATGTCACGCCAGCAGCCAATTGTTGTGTGATTGAATAGTATAGTTTTTCGTAAGATTGCTTTGCTGACAATATGCAAGTAGTCTGGGTATGCTTACCTCTTGGTGGATTTGAGACCTAACCACCATGTAAATTTACAAAAATAGCTACAGCTCTGCTGTCATTTAATCGGAAAATTACCAGAATATGTAGCTGAGTCAGGCAGATAGTAATATTCGGAGTAGTATAATGAGTAGAAAATAAAAGTAGAAAAGTTCTTTTCTATAACCAAGTGCTTCTATTAACAATTGCACAAGTGACATTTATTTTCTTCATCCCATACATCGAAGCTTAATTGATGCGTTATATTTTGTATATAATTCATACAGATCCTACAGCAAGTGCTGATCTAGCTGTTATAATTATGCAAGAAGGACTGGCACATATAATGCTGATTGGTAAAAGGTATAGCTCAGTACATATTGTAAACTTTTAGCTATGTCAACTGTGAAACGTGAAATGATGTCCATATCTGGTAATTCATTTAAAAAACAGTAATTATAAGTGTACAGTATGCGTCACTTATGAGAACTCATTTCTTCTTTTAAGCCGCAATATCATGCTCTGGTCTTGAATGTTGTCCGGCTAGAAACATAATATTAAATCTCGGTTTCGGTCAAGGTTGGTGGTATGAGCTGCTGTGGCCTAATTTAATAAAAATGACACCAATATCACCTCAAAATATGGTAAAATGCTGTCACATTAATCTTCAAAACCATTATATCAGTCGTGTTTTGGTGTTGCGCCCTCAATTATATACTCTTTCTATAAATGAACTGCTGTATAGTTGTGAGTCTTGCTTGTGAGGAGAGAGAAAGCACGAGAGATACACAACATAATCCATTAACCCTACATAAAATGAACCAGTCTAGAGTTAATTTTAGATCTAGGGACTAGAATTTCTACAGTAGTGTAGTTGTGAGTCTCTCAACTTCGAGACACAAAGAGCGGGGGAGAGAATGACAAATCTATAATGGTAAACACGATATGTCCCCGTAGCTTATTCTTACACACAGTTGTCAAATTCAATCCTGGGTTAACATTCTATATATGACCATTTCTCTATGATCTCTTATCTATACAGAACTGATTATATCTTGTCTTGTTTGTTTGTCCGATTTTCAGTGTGACCCTTACTCGTTCACGAATAGAAGTATCCATCCCTCGAAAACATGGACCTGCTATAGCTGGATATGAAACTGTATGTACCATCGCTGGTAGACAATCTATGATATGCTGTTTTATAATTTTTCCTCCGCCACTTTTGCAAGTGGGAATATAATTGTTTTCCGCTCTTTTCCGTACAGGCCTTGAAAAAGTTTTTCGAGAATGTTTTACAGGTGTGTTAGTCTCTCTTTTCAAAGGCATGCCCCAGATGAAATGCCTGCTTTCTCTTCTGCTTTAGCTTATGCCTATCTGACGTTCTTATGCTCCTCTATTAGGCTTTTCTGAAACATGTGGATTTCAAGGTTGTCCGATGTGCTGTCATTGCCAGCCCTGGATTTACCAAGGTCAATAGCTTATCAATGTTGTATATTATTTGCCAGTATAATTTTTCTATATTTTGGCCTAAACCCTATGTAGGCGTTTGTTTCTATAAAAGAATTATTTTGAAGACATTAATTATCCTAAGAATGACGGAAATACTTTCTAAAAATAAGGATTGATCAATTTCTAACCTAACAAACGTCTAATGAGCACAACTTTCAGTAAATCTGACACAAGGTAAAGGGAGTGTACTCTGGAGCCTCTAAGGCATTGCAATAATATTGCTGTTCTGCCACATGTTGTATATATGCCGGAGAAATGAGACCCTATTGATTAATTAGGAAAATATTGAATGATGAAGCAGACCATTTCTTATCTGAAATTCGACGTATTACTGCAGGACCAATTTCATCGTCACTTGTTGCTTGAAGCTGAAAGAAAGCAGCTGAGATCTATAATAGAGAACAAGTCGCGCATAGTTCTTGTGCATACAACTTCTGGATACAAGTATGACATTTAATTTTATACTTCATTTAGAAGCATTTCAAATCTCTATGATCTTTTTTCTTGGTATTGTCGTCTCTTTCTTCATTTAAACCAAAGATAACGTTTATAAATTGTAACATTAACCTTTAATTATTAATGGGGGAAAGTTGTGTATGTCAAACCCTTACCCCGCTCGGTGCTGTAGTCTCTTTGGTGGGCTGATAATGGAGTATGTAATTTCGAGTGTCTGCCTAATTGCCTTACATCTCATCTTTCCATTTCTGCTTACATAATATCATTGTCTTTTTATATTGCAGGCATAGCGTGAGAGAGGTTCTGGATGCACCAAATGTGATGAGTATGATAAAAGATACAAAAGCAGCGCAAGAGGTCCGCGCTCTTGAGGAGTTCTTCAACATGCTATCAAATGTGAGGGTTCTAATCTTGGGATGTATTTTTGGCTTTCTTTTCAACGTGCCTTTAACCAAGATGGATCTTGCCACTTGTTATACTCTCTGAACTTCTAGAGACCTTTGGCATCGGATACATTGTGTTACTGGGTTAACTGACTGAAACATCTTGGCACTGCTTGAAGCCATCTCTCTTACATATGAATAGTGAATTATAATTTATAAAGTGATATATGTGCAGTCATGTAGATACAACTTAGAAAAGAATATGTTAAATGTTGATGGAAACTTCTGCAAATTTCTGATGTTATTATTTATGGAATACTAATCAGAGAATAAACTTGCCCCGTCAAGGTGATTTTACATGAGATTGTTTTGGGTATTTGGGTAAATATCATGCTACATGGGACTACATCTTATAAGAGATGTACCTTCTTTTTCTGTCTTCTAATGTGATCCTGCTTTCTGTGTTTTGTAGGACCCGGATCGAGCATGCTATGGTCCTAAACATGTAGAAGTTGCCCATGAGCGAATGGCTATCCAAACACTGCTCATCACTGATGAGCTGTTCAGGTTATTTTCTTCTTGTGGATTTTGTGGCATGATCATGTGTGCATTTCAATACTCTTGTTATATTTTGTTAGCTAGTGTAGTTGCAAATTCTTGTACGGGAAATTTTTATGAGAATGCCGGTCACAATAAAATGTCTTGTTGGAGTGCCGTACCTGCGGCGCAGAGAAAACATTAATATGTCTTCCATCCAACTACCCATTAATTCATTTACATACGGACTATCTTGCCAAACTTGATTTTTGCTATTTCTGCATAGTATGCAACTAATGCAACTGTTGCTGACCTAACCCCCCTTGTCAAATTTGTAACTTCTGTCAGGAGTGCTAATGTCATGACACGAAAAAAATATAACAAATTTGTCAGCTCGGTCAAGGCCTCTGGCGGAAATGCTCATTTATTCTCCTCTATGCATGTCTCAGGGGAACGTAAGTTCACCTACTCCGAGTTTGTCCATTATATTTATATATTCGACTCTTAAGCATCATTAAATCATACTGCGTGTTATATCACATTAGATTAATATCACCCATTTTGTATTGATGAATTCGTAGTTTAAATGTAGACCACAATGAGATGTGAGTTTTTCTGATCCCTCTTTTTTCCCAGCTACATGTTTATATAAATATACTCGATAGAAACATTGAGTAGTTGAACATCACTAAAATGGTACGGAGTAATTTATAATTAGTTACTTCTTGGTGTCCTATTCATGAAAATTCGAACAAAACAAGGGAAAGGAGAAGGGAGTATTAGTGTTGGTGCGTGTCGTCTATGTGGATAAGCTATTATTTTGTATTTTGTTGTTGCCGACTAAGGTGGTGTGTCAATGCAGAATTGGCACAGTTGACAGGCATTGCAGCAGTTCTCCGGTTCCCTCTTCCTGATCTTGATGATCTAGAAATGTAATGGTATCAAACAAATCGCTGAGTCAGGTTCGGGCCAGGTTTAGACGGCATGTAACTCTTTTTTTCAGGGTTTGAGCGTCTGATTTTTACGGCTTTCGAATTAGAGTAGGTCATAGAATATTATACTTGTATCTTATTAATGTGTATTTTCATATAAATATACAATTTGTTATCATTCATAGCCCTTTCGGGTCGCTATACCAAAATTGGATCTTGTGTAATAAACTGGCAAATTTTTTTGGCAAACATAATAAAGTTCTGATTTATGTTTCAATAGTGGGAATGATGGATCTTTAAGAGTTAAGACGAAAACTGCTCTAGAAGGTTAAACTCGTTGCGTTACATTATGGTTTTATTGTACTATGGTTTTATCGTAGTGTTCAGTCACAATTAAAATTAAGCAAGTTTTGATTATTTAAAAAAAAAGTGTTCAAGTGAAGACTCACAAAACAGGGCAAGTTCGTACACTAGTTCTTATCGTAGTTTTTATACGAGTGTCTTGCAGTCTGCAAGTGATTTATAAAGAAACACAGTAAATACGATACCCGTATTTTGTTAATTTCTAATCATACGATTTTGTTAAAAACGGAAATTTAGTTTACATGAGTAGTACGTTCTTAATTTTGTTAGGTTTTTGTAAACCAAAAGGATAATCGTAGCATAGCTAAAATGGTCACTATCCGACCTTAGCTCAGTTGGTAGAGCGTAGGACTGTAGTTGTTGAAGCAGATAATTCGGTTCGAATCCGGCAGGTCGGAGTATTTTGAGTTTTTTACATTTATGTCCCAATTTTTGCCTGGTTGTTCAATGCTGTTAGTTAACCAACAATTTGTTGAGCTTAATCTTTATCAGCACGACTCAGCTAATCCGACTTCGAATGCTATTTTCCGTGAAATTGTCAGTTCAAATAAATTGATTGACGTTAGCGAAAGGTATTGAGTTTGAGAGTCGGGAAATACAGTAGAGGACATCTTGTTTGCAATGTCTAGGTAACAAAAAGTTTGCTTCAAGTGCAGTATTTGTGCAAACTAGCAGTCGAAGATTGGGTTCTTTAGGCGATAGTAGTAATAGTATAATACTCTGCACATTGTTATCGAGTATTTTCAAGAAAGTATATATTCTTGACTACAAAGTGGTCACATTTTGCAAAAAAGCACAAAATAAAACCGTCGCACAGGAGAGTTACTGCTCTTCTTATCTTTAGTCAACTGATACCCAAAATAAAATTAGTCAGTTTATTTACCAATGGATTTTTTCCGGGTTCAGAATAATGCACAAATTAATGCTATTATAAGGTACGTACTACTTAGTATTCTACCTTGAGCTACAATATTGCGTCACGACAAGCAATTCGAACAAGGATCGAGATAATGAAATCAAAATTTGCTATTTTGTTCCATTTAAAAATTAGTAGTTTTTGAATATAATGTTGATGTTGATGTACTTAAAACGCAGTATAATGTTTAGGGTAACAAAAAGTTTGCTTCAAGTGTAGTAATACTCTGCATATTGTTACCGAGTACTTTAAAGAACGTAGATATTTGCCTTCTCAATCGACCATTACGAATTCTTTTGTTTATAAACGATAACAAAGTACTGATCATATCTTTGTAGTAAACTGAAACCTAAAAATAAAAGTAAATGGGTTCTTTTCCACAAATTCTCATTTGTGACGATCACTATCCGTCACAAGCTTGTGACGGGTCGGACTCCTCTCACAAGCTTGCAAGTGGGAGGTTTTCCACTTGCCTTCCCACTTGCAAACTTGTGAGAGGGATCCGACAGATCCGTCACAAGCAAGAGTAACTGATTTTTTTCTGGGTCTAGAATAATGCAGTACGTACTGCTTAGTATTCTACCTTGAAATCTCGGATTCTGTTTTAGAATATGATGTTAACCTGAGCTACAATATTGCGAGTTGCGACTCCCTGGACCGCTACAACATGTCGTAGCGACATGTTAAGCAGTTTTGACGATTAATGAATTCGTATATAGACATACTGTAAAGGTTCGAACGATTAAGGCTGTTACATTTATAAATGCAGTGTTGATAATAGTTACTTCCCTAACCATACAACCAAACAAATGGTCTCATAGGAATCTAACTCCTCGTGTTCTACCAATAGCTAGACAGTCATATTATTACTGATTGCATTGATACAAACCATTCTTTGTTCTCTGCAATAACACAATCTTTAATAAATCTTCCATCCTTTGGTATTACCTTGACGTCTCATTTTTCTATGAAAACTGTTTCACTTCATTATTACCATTTTCCTATCCTCTATATAAACACATACATTTTACACTGATCCTACACACAACACAACTACACAACCTTTCTTAACAACATTATCTAGCTATCTACAATCAAACATGGCAAAATCTAAGTCCAACAACAGAATTCAAACTCCCTCAATCAACAGTAAAAGATACAAAATTGATGATGACAACAACACTCTTGTCGTTACGGAAGAACCTGTCTCACCCATATCAGCCATCACTCCTGCACTAGCCACTTCATATAATGACCGTATTCGACCCCTTCTTGATGCAGTCGACAAGCTTCGTAACCTCAAAGTCATGAAAGAAGGAATTCAACTACCTACTATTGTGGTTGTAGGTGATCAGTCATCTGGGAAGTCGAGTGTTCTCGAGTCGTTAGCTGGCATTAGCCTCCCTAGAGGTCAGGGGATATGCACCAGGGTACCCCTCATTATGCGCTTACAACATCATTATGCTCTTGAACCTCAACTGTCCTTAGAGTATTTGGGTAAAACGGTCGAGACCGATGAGGAAAATGTTGCTGATGCTATTAATTTCGCAACACAGGAAATTGCTGGTCATTCAAAGGGTATTGCAAACACACCCATCACTCTTGTGGTCAAGAAAAACGGTGTGCCTGACTTGACAATGGTGGACCTTCCTGGAATTACCCGTGTTCCGGTTCACGGCCAACCTGAGAATGTCTATGAGCAGATTAGGGAGATGATTATGGAGTATATAACTCCTGAGGAAAGTATCATTCTGAATGTGCTATCCGCAACTGTTGATTTTACGACTTGTGAGTCGATAATGATGTCTCAAAGTGTAGATAAGACTGGTCAGAGGACCCTGGCTGTGGTTACCAAGGCGGACCGGGCTCCTGATGGACTGCTGGAGAAGGTCACCAATGATGATGTTAGCATTGGGCTGGGTTATGTCTGTGTTAGGAATAGGATAGGTGAGGAGAGTTACCAGGAAGCGAGGATGGAGGAAGCGAGACTTTTTGAAACTCATCCGCTATTGTCGAAGATAGATAAGGCGATTGTTGGGATACCCGTGTTGGCGAATAATTTGGTGCATATACAGGCTAATATTATATCGAGGTGCTTGCCTAATATTGTTAAGCAGATTAATGATAAATTGATTGCAAATGTTGCTGAACTGGATAATATGCCTCAGCATTTGCAGTCGATTTCTGAGGCAATAGCAGTGTTCATGCAGGTTATGGGATGTGTTAAGGAATCTCTGAGGAAGTTATTGATTCGAGGCGAATACGATGAGCCCTTAAATGATACTGATACTGATACTGATATGCATGCTATTGCTCGTTTAGCTGATAAGCTTACTGTCTTTTCTAATGAGCTCCAGTCTATGGGAATTCCACAAGTGAACCAGGTTGATTTCTTGATGGAAGAGGTGCGGGTTCTTGAGGAGGCTAAAGGGATTGAACTTCCCAATTTCCTTCCTCGATCTGCATTTATCACCATGTTACAAAAAAAGATCAGTGGAATCTCTGAGATTCCAGTTAATTTTATGGATACAGCTTGGACCTACATTGAGGAAGTGGTGGTGAAAGTTCTCGTCCATCACTGTGAAAATTATCCACCGCTTCAGTTGCCTACCACTAGAGCGGCAAATGGTTTGGTTTCTAAGCTAAAAAAAGAATCGACAAAGCGTGTCCATGAGTTAGTCGGAATGGAGAAGCTTGCAGATTATACTTGTAATCCGGAATATATGTTAGCCTGGAATAAGCTGATGTCAACTCAGAAACAGTTTGTCAAGATTGTGGAGAATGACAATGAGGATTCGGTTATGGAAATTGAAGGATTCGGACGGATTAATGTGGGGCACATGAGGAATCACAAGGGTGTGGCACATCAGGCTTTTGATTTGAAGCTGAGGATGACCTCCTACTGGAAAATTGTGTTGAGGAGATTAGTCGACTCAATGGCTCTACATCTGCTATTTTCGATACAGAATTTGGTGAACAAGGATTTGGAGGCCGCGATAGTGAACGAGTTAATGGGTCCATACGGGGAGGGCATAAAGAGGTTGCTCGATGAATCGCCTTCTGTTGCTGGTAAGAGAGAAAGGCTAAACAAGAGTATCAGGCTTCTCAAGGAGTCGAAGGATGTTGTTTCCAAGATCATGGACCGAATTGCAGTTAATGAGTAATTGTTTCAGCTTAATTATGATGGTATCAGACTATCAGTAACGAAATAAGGAGTATGGTAGTAACTTACTAGTTTTGTTCAAGTATGATGAGTTTTCCTTATTGTTTTCCTTTCTGCTTTTTAGGTCATGGCTATACGCTATACTGTTAAGTTTATATTGTGTTGTAGGCTTGCAGTTCAATGTTTAAAAATCCTCTATTTTTGTTCAATGAAAATTTCATGATGATAACAGTCCCTAAACCGGGTTAGAGAAAGTCGGCTTCCTTTAATTTAAATTCATATGAACGATTTTGTATTTTGATTAGTCGACAATTCAACCTGGTTTTATTTTGTTGTTAGATTTTTTTCCTCAAATTTCTCCGAACAACGTCTAACACGTTTCTTTTCTTCTTTTCAATCATTTTCTTGTTTTTGTTATCTATGGTTCTACATTGACCTGTTAAAAGCAACCCGACCCGAAAAGGATGAATCGAGACCCGAAACTAACCCGAGACCTGAATTAACCCGACCCGACCCGAAGTTGACCCGAAGTGCGTCGATCCGAAACTGACCCGACAACCCGAAATGACCCGGAAAATATAACTCCAATTGAACAAAAAAGACTCGAAATGACTAAATGCACTTTTTCTTTCATAATTATTGACCCGAAAATGACCCGAAACTGAAACAACCCGACCCGTTGACCCGATCAACTTACCCAAAAATCACCCAAAACCCAAAACAACCCGACCCAACCCAAATTGACTTGGTCCGAACCCGATCCGATTGACTGGGTCCAAACCCGATCCGATTGACTCGTTTGCCAGATATAGTTCTACAATCTTGATGTAGGCATATATAAATGGTTAGTTGACAAGTAGGACTGTAGGAGAGTCAGTGTAATTTGAGAGGCGTTTCACATACCAAACGCTGGTTTTCAAGGTGATTGGTAGTTGTAGGCCTGTTGAAAAGTAGTGGCCATTCAACTATTTCCACTCCAAATATTGGGTATACTAAGACACACAGATAGTAATGCTACCCAACATTAACAGTCTCACAAAAAAAACATCAACAATACTAACCATGTTGAACAAAGGGTTGTACCAGTCTCTTTGTATGTACCTCTTGTTCTTTTCCTTTTGGTTTCACCTTCAAAACTGCTCCGCCTCGAAACAAGCTAAAGTACTTGATGATCGAGTGGACGGTACTCGAGATAGCATTGTCTCAGTCTCACCTCTTGTGCTCTCTTACAATGATCGTATTCGGCCTCTTCTCGATGCAGTCGATAAGCTTCGTAACCTTAAGGTCATGAACGAAGGGATCCAACTCCCTACGATTGTGGTGGTGGGTGACCAATCTTCCGGAAAATCAAGCGTTCTCGAGTCATTGGCTGGAATTACCCTCCCTAGGGGTCCCGGAATATGTACCCGGGTACCCCTCATTATGCGGTTACAGCATCATTATGCTCTCCAACCAGATATTCATTTTAAGTTTAATTAGGTAATAACATCTCATCTATATAAATTGGACAAGTATTTTACTAATATTTAAACATTTTACTATTGTCATATCCATTTTATTAAAGACGGATACTTACATCTTAAATACGAATTTTTGTTTATTTAATCTAGTCGATTTGTCATCGACAAAATTATCGAATATTATTTAACCCATTATCGAATTTTAATGAGTCGGGCCTAGGGCGTGCTGGTACAGCCCGGGGTCCATCTGACCGGTGCCTGGGCCGAGCCAAGTGGAGGAGTTGGCACGACTCGACCCGACCCAGTGCCAACTCTACGTGTACTCCACACTTTCCGAACACAACTTATTGCAGTTTCAGAGTTTCTATGTAATAGGAGTACACTTTGTTCATTTTCTGGTATAACTAGAAAAATTACTACTGTATTGTAAAAAAATAAAACACAAGCTTCCATGTACTATGAATGAAGACAAAGAAATGTAAATAGTTAAGCAAAGTTAACATAAGCATAAATAAATAAAATTACCATTAGGGTAATTATGAAAAGTAGGTGTATGTTTGGTGTAAGATAAATAGGTGTGTACTAGGTGTAAGATAAGTAGGCTACATAAGTGTCTTAGGCAAAATGCCAAGTGTAACATCAAGGCATGCAAGGTGTATGAGCATGCTTAGCATGTAAGTAGTATAAATAGAGATGCTTGGTACCATAGATGGACAAGCTAAGTGAAAAATAAAAATACTGCTCATATAAAATCCTTTGTAAAACTCTTTTGTCAATAAGAATAAGTCTTTGTTTATAATCTTGATCCTAATAAACCTCCTTTGTGGTTGTACTTACTATGTGTTCGTAAACTTGGTATCAGAGCCATGGCAGTCTAAGCCTTGACTCTTATCTTCCTAATATGTATTAAAGAATAGTGAGTTATCCCCTCTATTAATATCCTAAGCATGGAGAAGTATGCTCTGTGGTTGCCACTTTGTGGATCTTCCACATCAGAAAATTCTTACTAGGCAGAATAAAGTGTAGAATTAACTATGATGTTCTTAAAAGCTTGTACCTTGAGACAAAATTAAAAACTATTTGTTGTCTCGGTTTAGCAATTTTAAGAACAAACAAGTTGATACTTTATACTAACTTATCAAAAAAAAGGGGGGGTAACTTATTATAATTTAATATTTTGAAGGATAGATAAGAGATAAGACATTCTGTTATGGTTTCTGGCCCCATCTAAAAAATATGGAAAATACTTCAAATATCTTAGCACATGCGTCTTCTTCTTCTCTTCATAAGTCAAATGCTAGTAAGGTAGATTATCTTTATGAAGTAGAGTATGTAAACGAAAATAGTAAGGTCCCTATTACCCAACTTCCTTTGTTAAATCCATATCGAGCCTTTACAAAACCAAATTCTTCATTTCCAAGAGTTATCAAACAAGTACTTGGCCCATATAAAAACAGTTAAAGAAATCGTACTAGCCTCGCAGTTAGAACAACATTTTGTTCCAGCTACAGAAGCAGAACAAATGATTCCTCTTCGACTTAATGAAGCTATGCTTCACACATGGAAAACAAGTGGTTACACCCATCTTCGTTATGGAGCAGTACGTTTAGCACTGACTCTCCATGGAAGGAAAGGTCTACCTGTTGTAGCACGAATAGCCTTACTTGATACAAGGTTCAAAGAATACAAACATGCATGTATTGCAACAATCCAAACAACACTCAATGCAGGTACTGTATTCATCACCCTATTTCCAAATTTTAACATGGCACTAGAAGACCCACAAATTCCCCAAAATCTTCAAATCCAACTACAAATAACTGGAACTCCACAAGTTGGAAATACATATGCAGCAACTCTTCACCATCAAATGGCATATAGGGTTCAAACCCATGCAATGGATCTTAGTCTTCCAAGAGATACAAATGATGCTCTTTTTATACAATTAGAGTCACAACATAGCCCATCTTGTATCCATATTCCTAGACAAATTACAAAAGATGAACTCATCAAACTACTCCCAGAGTCTTGGATTACCAACTATGAAAAGATACATGAAATAAACACTCCTTTACAATCCCTAAACTCCAAAATTACCAAACAAAAAGATGGCACCATTGAAATATTTTTAAAAAAGGAACCAAATGCAAAGTCTTGTCCACCAATTTTCTGTACTGAAATAAATACTATCACTCCACTTTTCATCCCAATGAAACAAAATGAGAGTTATCTTAACATTCCTATACATTCGTTTAACTCTCTTGGAGACCCAGTATATGTATTTAAGGATGAGTCAGGACACAAATTCTTTGATGTCTGTGACTGTGAAAATTGCATGTTAACAGACTTAGATGATGATGATTACCCAAAGAAAAGAAATAGAAACACAAAATCCTCTCAACAAATCCTTAAAGAAAAATATGTGTCAGGTGATCCAAATGTTGGACTCCTAGGAGAACCAACTGGAAAAACTTTTGAATATTATGTACAATATTCAAAACAAGAAAAATATGAAAATCCACAAAAAGATATTCCCTCATGCTACATGTTTGGTCCATCCTCTCCTCCAGACAAAGATTTTCCATCGACAGAATTTGAGGAAGAAAATTCTAAACATTCTTGGAAGGTAAAAAATCGAGTCACTAAAAATCCGGATGGTTCAACAAAGCAAATAAGTGCAGCAGAAGCAACATTAAACTGGCAGTCAGAAAATGCACGAGCCCAAAACAATTTGTTGCAACAAATAGATAGAAAGGTAACTATCATGGATCTTGCAGTAAAGGAGATACATCAAAAGATCTCTTCATTACACCAAGAACTGCTACGACTTGCAACAACAGCTTCCATAGCATCTCCACTTATTTCACAAAAGGAGTTTGAGTTAAAATCCTTAAAAGCACAATTATCCTCCTTACAAAATCCACTAAAAACACCACCAAATATGCCCTGCGACATATTTACCCCATACCCAGTATATACACCACCCTTTGAAAAACATCCACAACCCCTTCTCTTCTACCACCAGAATTGAGCCATTTCGGAGCATCGTCATTCCTTCCGACAAAAGTTCTTGAAGAAAAACATATATCAAAAAAGAGGCAATCTGCATCGAAAGATGGAGAAAAAACATCAACAATAACTCAGGTAGAACCTCCTATGACTCGAGATCCAGAAGACGCCTCACAGTTTATGATAGAACATCATAATCCCATCTCCTCTTTTCTAACCAGTTTGGCCAAACCAAAAACAAAGAAACCCACATCTCAAAACTCAGTAGGTGAGGTCTTAATACCAGAATTTATGATGGCCGAGCCAACCTAGCTTGAGGAGGTAGTTGAGAGTGAAACAAAAAATCCGGAGGAACATGACCAACCTGATGCTCATCCTCCACCAGATTGGAATCTGAAAGTTCAAGATATACCAGGTCATGGCTTTTCTTTTGATAACATTCCGCCATCAAAATGGAGGGATAAAATCTATGAAATGCATGCCTGGTGTACTGAACAACTTCTTTTTCCTGGAGCTAAACTTACAACTGTAGTAGATAGATTAGTGTCAAGATTTTATGGCCGTCTGAGACAGTGGTGGATTAGTCTTGGAGCCTATCGACAACTGCAAATTCGACAGTCCCCTACAGTTGATGCTTTCATTGGTAACATCCATAATGAATTTCTCGGTGTTTGGGATCATTACACAACTCAAGCAAGAGAAGAATTCCTCAGTATGAAATGCTGTTCATTTATGCGGAAAGATCTTGAACGACATTATGAAAGGATGTCCAAGCGGTTTTATGCTCTTGGAGGTATGGATGATGTAAATCTCAAACAAGCTTATTTAAATTCTCTTCCAGAGCCATTGGGAAATGAAACCGCTAGACAGTTTTCCCTCAAAAACATACCTTTGGGTACTGCTACATTGGGAGAACTCTACCAAACATCTCTTGCAGCTCTTGAAAAACTATGTAACCATCATAAGTTTTTCAAGCAACTACAAGAACAAGGAAAGCTTTTAGGAAGGGCTTGTGATCATCCGGAACTCTCTATCAAGTGCAAACCTAAGAAATGTGGATGCACGTCCTCAGAAGGAAGAAAAAACAAAGTCTACAGAAAAAGATGGAAGAAAAACTTTCCATAATTGTCTGGGAATAAAAAATGGAAATTTTTCAGGAAAAAAAAACAACGTGGGTTCAAAAAGTATGATCGATGCTATATTTGCAAAAAGAAGGGCCATTATGCAAAAGACTGTTTGAACAAAAAGAAAGGAGAGAATCTTTTGGGATACTTAGCTCAAATTGAAGACATTGATGATGCAGATATTGAGTCCATCTTCTCCCTTGATGATACATATCGGAAGGAAGTTATCTTTTCCTTTTATGTGTTTGACCTCAAAATTTCCATTGAGAAAACCAACTTGCCCATCGGAGTAACTGTGCTTGGGGGAGAGTCTTTTGCTTAAATTGTATCATCTTTGGGAATGATGACATGTCCATTTCTATGAGAAAATGTTGCCCAATAAGATGAAACTCAAATTTTTCAATACCTCTTTTAACCGCGAGAATTTCTTTGTATGTAGAATGGTAGTGTTTCTCGCTTTCTTTGAAAGCTCCGCTCTTGTAGCCGCATATCTGTCTGTTACCCTTCTCATCTTCTTCAAGTAGTACCACACCCTAGTAGCAATCACTTGCATCTGTTTGTAGAATTCTTTTTCCTTTTGATGGGATTTTTAATGCCGGGAGAGTTTTTGTAATCTGTTTCAACTCCCTTATTGCCTCTGTGCATTTTTGGTTCCATGGGGCAGCATCTTTCTTTAGTTGGGCTGATAATATTGACCTGTGCTTTGCTAGGTCATGGATAAAATCTGCCATATAATTGACAATGCCAAGAAATTGCTGGATCTGCTTATAGGAGAGCTTTTCATCTGGGAATTCTTCAAGTTGTGTAGCAATATGAGGCTGAAGATAGTATTGACCCCTGGAGATTTGCATCCCGAGAAAATCAATTTTTGTTTCTCCGACGACCATCTTTTTCTCCGAAAGCATTATCCCATATTGTTGAACAATATCATGAAACTTTGCTAGCAAGGCAGAGTGTGAATCAATATCCATGGAGAACAAGAGAATGTCGTCTATATATACCAAGACACTTGTAAGGATTGGTTTGAAGATCTTTATCATTGCTTTCTGGAATAAGGATGGAGCTGTTTTTAACCCGAATGGCATGACCTTCCATTGGTAATGTCGATCAGGGATGCAGAAAGCAGTTTTTGGTCTCTCTTCTGGCTTAATCCCTAGTTGCCAAAATCTGGCCTTAAGATCAAATTTTGAGAATATTTGTGCTCGGGGTAGTTTTTGAAAAAGAACTTCTCTTTTTGGAAGTGGAAACTTGTCATCGCTAAGGAAATGGTTAAGAGGTTGGTAATTGATAACCATCCTTAACTTTCCTCGTACTTGTTCTGCTCTTTTATTGACATAAAACGCTTCACATGCCCATGGGGAGGTGGTTGGCTCAATTAGGTTTTCTTTTTGTAGTTGGTCAATTTCTTGAAGAGCCAAACTGTAATGGTCTGGGTTCATTCCCATATGGCTTGCTCTTGTTGGGTTGATGTCCTCATTCTTTTTTAATGGCAAAGTTATAAAGAATTCAGGGTTTTGCCATAATGGAGAATAACATTTTGTGAGGAACTCAGAGTGGGATTCAGCACATGAGGTTTTGGCTATGTTATCTCTTATAGGGTAAAGGATTTCATAAGAATAAAGGTGTGAGGTTGACGTCCATGGTAACAAATGATTTTTGTGTGTTTAGACCTTTTGGATGCCATGATACCCTTTTGAGACTGTGTAGAACATCAAAACCAAGTATAAAGTCTTTCCCGGGAAGATCAAACCCATATACACTAGTTTTCAGCATGTAACCCAGAAACAACTGAATGTAAATCGGCTTACTTTTAAGAGATATATAGAAAACCTGCCCATTTGCTGCTTTAAACGCCACAGAACATGCTTCCCAATGTGATGAGGGGAGAATATTTGGTTTGATTATGGAAGATGCAGCACCAGTATCAAAATATGCAATAACAGGTATGGGTTTGTAGTATTTGTTTGGGAAAATGTAGATTTTTGCTTTTGGGGAAGGCTGAAGAGGATAAGTTGGGATAATATCACTTTGTGGTTCTGCTTTACAGGCTTCTATGGGATAAAGATCAAAACTGACAAACCGGTCGGTAATACCTTCATCTTCTTCAGAGTCTTGGTCTGAATCTCCAGATGATTCTTCTTCAAACTCCATCCCCATTGCCAAAATGGTTTCATCTGTTGGTTCATCATCAAGGGAGAAGATGGACTCAATATCTGTGATGCGTGTATTTTATATAGACTTTTTAGTCCATTTATGAACGCATTTCTATGTTATTTAGGTGATATTATATCACCATATGCCCCTATTTGGCTACTTTGTACTTTCATTACCATTTTGTAGGGACAAGCTGCATAGTAGCAGAAACCGAGCCAAAGCAGTCCACTTTGCATGCATTTTGGAAAATGGAAGGATCGGGACGAGAGCTCTTGCCTTGGGAAGCGTGAAACCATTCATCATCAAGCCCAAAGTCATGACTCTTACTATGTACTATGCCAGAAGACCTCGATCGAGTACGCATTTGGTCGATCGAGGTGAGTTGAAGCCAGAAGACCTCGATCGAGCTACATCCTTTGCTCGATCGAGTAGGAGCCGTTTACCAGTTGGTCGATCGAGTAGATAAAATGCTCGATCGACTGATTTCCATGAATAAAAGACTTTGATCGAGTGGTTATTTCCCTCGATCGAGTAGATCCTATCACGGGCTTTAAGTCCATAAGCTTAATTAGGTTTAGAGTCGTGTTATACACTATATATGACTCTTATTTACGTCATTAGGAGGCAGCACTTATTATTCAGTTTTAATCATTCAGTAATTAGCAGACATTAATCTTTCATTAGTTCTGAACTTTTAATCTTTAGTTTACATTCGGGTTATTCGACGTGGATTATTCTTTACGCCGGACTTGCTAAGATTGTAAACTATTTTCTCTCTTTTATTCTTACTTTCGTTTTAATCCTTATTACTGTTTTACTCGTCTTAATTAGTGTGTGTTATTGTTTATGCTTATTAATTACGATTTTATTATGTCTATCATCATATGTTCAATCGTTTTTGTTAGCATAGTTAATAGCATGAGTAGCTAATTCTCTTGTATGTTGGGATGAGGGAAACTATAGTAGAGGCATGTTAGGATAGATTATTTTAGTTAGTCTTGAATATGAGAATCGATCTTTGCAATTTAATTAAGGTCTAGTTGAATGAGTGCACGCAGGAGACTAGGCTAGGTAGTTAACCCCGACCTGGATCGAGAGATTGAAAGGGAAGGCTTGCTTAGAATTGATAGGTCACTCCTAAGAGGACGAGAGTTAATTAGGAAAATCCCTAGGGTGGTTTGAGACCGAGAGGAAAAAACCATTGCCCTTCTCATTGATAGATTGACTGACTTAGTTGACCCATAGATGCCGATACTGCAGTAGACCGAATCCTTGCATATTTCTCTTTATCTGATTTATTTCATATTTATTTATTCCTTTAATTCTCTTTCCTTTAATCTTATTTAGTTAGTTAAAACCATTTCAAAACCCCCAGTTTGTTAGTCAATCGAGTGACTTGGGAGAGAAAAAGAGCTCGATCGAGGAGCTTGCCATTCGATCGAGTAAAATGAGGATCATCAAAAGACGACTACTCGATCGAGTAACTCAGACCTACTCGATCGAGCAGTCCAGACTGACAGAAATCCGCGATCGAGTAGAACTTCTACTCGATCGAGTGAAGCAGCTTAACTATAAAAGGGCAGTCCTCGATCCTCTTTCTTTTTTTACTCGATCCCAATTGCTTCTTGTTCTTCATCTTTCGATTCCTTTTCTGCAAATTCCTTCCTGCAATCCGTGATATTCCCAATTAATTACCAACTACATTTACCCCAACTCTTCACTTTTGCAATTGATTGAAAAGCCCTCTCCCTTTCCCCTTTAATTTCGGTTAATTGGAGTTTTCGTGAACTAGGGTTTGCTAATTCGATTCTTCGATTTTTTTGATTAATTGCTATATTTGTTCGGGTAATCATCAACAAGTAAGTTTTCTTTTCCTATTTTACTATTTAATTCATAATCCCTTTCCCTTTCCGGTTCAATTAGGTTAGCTAATGATTATAGGATTAATCAAGTAAATTAGATGTTATTGATTGGTCCTTATTGATAATTTTGTAGCTATGGCATCAAGTTCAGTCCCAAGTACGGCCACGGTTCCCGAGGTAGTCGCTGCGACGACAACTGACGCAGTTCCTGCTACTGCCGAGACTGCCGCTGCTGTTGTGACTGAAACTGCTGTCACGATTACCGAGGCTGCTGCTGAGACAGTCTCCACGGAGCACACTGAAGCTCCGACTCCTGTAACGGTCACTGCTGAGACCGTTGTTCCGCCTTCCAGTTCAACACTCGCCCCTCGTAAGAAGGCGTTGACCACCAGCCAGCTAGCAGCACATAAGCTGGCCATTACGCGAGGACTGGCACCACCGAAAGCTATTAAGGCTGCTAGTCAGCCACCTATCGTGGAGTCCCTCGGGCCACTACAAGGGATAAGGGAGGTACAATTCGTTTATAATTTTCACCGGAAACGGTTATCTTATTTACTTGACTCCCCCATCCATTTGAGTCATTTTTTGCACCGTCTCGACCTAGAGGAGCTAGGTTTACTCACTGATGTTTGTTTGTTGCTTAACGGGACGGGCATGTCGGGTTTGGCCTCGATGAGGGAGTATACATATCGAGTACCTACGCTCGAATTTTTCAGCTCTTATATTTTTGAGTCCGATATGTATGCTACCTCACCAACTAGCGCTTGCATTCACTTCTGACTCTTTAATGAGTCACATTCGTGGACCTTAGCTAGGTTTGGGGAGGTTTTGGGTCTTTCGAGTGACGGTCTTTTAGCAGCTCCTAGGAAGCTGTTGCCCCAGGTCTGGACCGCTCTATCTCACACACCCTACGGCTCTCGTAGGGTAGCCCACGTTCACCACCCTGCACTGCGCTATTTTCTGCGACTTTTAGGAGAGTCGATTTTTGCTAGGCCAGAACCCAACAACATTACCAACACCGAGTTAGCCATCTTAGCGGGGTACCTGAACATTGATAGCGGTACCCCGTTTGTCCTGAACATCGCTTACTTGGTGGCTCTTCATTGGAAGAACTTAGAGTCTAGGGTGTCTAGTGCCATAGTCTGTGGCGGTCTGGTCAGTAGGATAGGCCGCCACCTTTATACAGACTTCCCTAGGACTCACCAGCGCATAGGACCAGGAGTCGATTTAAACATACCAGTCATGATTGGGTTTACTTGGATGACGGGCACTGAGCGTCGGTTGTAGAAGATATGCGGTTCCACATCCGTCGTCTTACCTTGCCCTACATTGCCTTCTCTTTCACCTCTCACTACTGCGAGAAAGGTGAAACCCCCTCCCCCTGTTTACCACCTACCTTTCACCACTATATCTTCCTCTTCCACTAAGAAGAGGAAGAGAGCTCCCTTTCAGGGGGAAGTTGGAGAGACGTCGGGTTCTCAACAGGTGGGGCCGACCACTGTCACACCCCCACCTGTCACCACTCCACCTCCTGAGTCGGTTTTCCCGGCTAATTTTGTTTGTCCTCCCCTGTTTGAGACGCCTGAGGTCATGGACCAAGGGCGTCGTGATGCTTTGATACTTGAGATGCGCAGGGATATTGTACTGATGCGACGGGATCCGGCCTTGGCCCTGTTCCCTATCTATGAGGACCACATCCGCAGAGGGCGTCCTATTCCAGCTGGATGGCCTCATCCCTGGTTCTACAGATACCCAGAGGGTGGATATCCTTCACCATCTTCTTCTTCCTCTTCTTCTGGAGAGGAAGAGGATGAGACGCCGGCACAGAGGGCCATGAGGGAGCGTGAGGAGTTGGTAGCCAGGAGGATAGCTCAGGAGGAGGAGAGGGACCCGACATATAGGGTAGAGGAGGAGGAGACGGACGAGAGTAGGTGATGTTAGCTCCCCAGTTTGATGCTGGTTTGGGGAAGCTTGGTTTTGTGAGTTTTTCTGTTCATTGTTCTTCCATTCTTTGTGTATTTCATTACTTAGGAACATGAATTAGGTTGTTTTCTCCCTTTCCTGTTTATGCTGTTGTGCTAGCCAATGAGGACATTGTCTATTTTTGGTTTGGGGAAGTGTTTTACATCCTTTTGCGTCTGCATTTGCATTTGTATTGCATTCACGTTTACAATTCATGTTAATTAGAAAAAATTTGAAAAAATCAAAAATATCACGTTTATTTTTGCATATAGTTGAGTCGGATTGGAGTCTTGTTCATGATGAAATTGCACTACAAGTCCATTTTATGCTATTCTTTGCACCTTTCTTGATTTACCTAGTGCAATCGTAATAGTGAACTACTGAATTTTGTCTTGGAATTTATTTTTGGGCTAGTAGACTTGACTCGACCTTTTGGCAAACTACTTATATATTCTGAGATTTTAGAGCCTATAACTGGTGACATCCATGACCAGTTCATCTAGGAATGAGAGTAGTTACTCCCCACATCTCGTGTCATTTGCTTGTATATGAATTTTGATTTCTTATTGCCTGCACGCATTGGGTTTGTGGTCGGTATCACGTGTTTTGAGAATATTTGCATCTCCCTTTTCCTCATTTTACCCCATTAACTCCACATAAAGCCATATCTGCCTATTGCCCTTAACTACATCCTAAATTAAGCCTACCTTTGCTGAGCTAGTTTAGTAGTCGAGGTATTTTATGTCATTGCGTCAGTTTTGGCTCGTTTTCATTGATTGGAGTGGGTATTTGCGAGAAAAAGAAGAGAAGTGTTGATAGTGTCTCGATCGAGTACTTTGTTTAGCTTGATCGAGCGGATTTTGTGTTTATGTGCCTCGATCGAGTGACTTGTTCTGCTCGATCGAGAGGTTATTCCTCAATCAGCCAAGAGAAAGAAAAGGAAAAGAAAAGAAAGAAAAAATGAAAAAGTATATTGAAAAATGATTGGCTGAAGTTATTGTTTTCTACACCTCCTATGCGTATCATTATCTTGTCGAGGTGTTATATGGGATTTGTGTTGTTTATGCCTATATTGGTTAAGGCATTGAGCTTAATTTTGATAATTGGAAGAATGGAACGAGTTATATTGCGGTCTTGTTAGGAACTAGCTTGGCTATTTACCCTCACATTTCCATTAATTGTTTTGCACCTTCTTACCAATTAGCCTCACATATCCATATTTTGCAAATGTTCGGCACGTGATTGTCTTTGAACGGTGGTTATGTGTGTGTACGGTGCTTGAATCATCTTTCATGTTAGTTAGCAATGCATGTTGTGTCGGTCGTAGTCTAGGTGAGTGGCTATATTTTCTTCTCTCTTTCTTATACAAATTTACTTACCATTTGCTTGTTGAGAGAAGAGTGACCCGTGAGAGTCCGAATTTGGTTGAGTCTTGCAAGGTCGAAAATCTAATTTATTTCCAAGATTGTATAAATTCGTTCACTTTCGTATTAAGCTTTGTAGCGATTGAATGAGTGCATTGAACTGTTTAATATTGACCTGTAGCTAGCTCTGAGACTTGCTCCATTTCCCTAGGTTTATTTTGTTCCATATAGCTGCATTTAGTTTGCTTGAGGACAAGCAAAGGTTTGGTTTGGGGAAGTTTGATGCGTGTATTTGATATAAACTTTTTAGTCCATTTATGCACGCATTTCTATGATATTTAGGTGATATTATATCACCATATGCCCCTATTTGGCTACTTTGTACTTTCATTACCATTTTGTAGGGACAAGCTGCATAGTAGCAGAAACCGAGCCAAAGCAGTCCACTTTGCATGCATTTAGGAGAATGGAAGGATCAGGACGGGAGCTCTTGCCTTGGGAAGCGTGAAACCATTCATCATCAAGCCCAAAGTCATGACTCTTACTATGTACTATGCCAGAAGACCTCGATCGAGTACGCATTTGGTCGATCGAGGTGAGTTGAAGCCAGAAGACCTCGATCGAGCTACATACTTTGCTCGATCGAGTAGAAGGAGTTTACCAGTTGGTCGATCGAGCAGATGAAATGCTCGATCGACTGATTTCCATGAATAAAAGCCTCGATCGAGTGGTTATTTCCCTCGATCGAGTAGATCCTATCACGGGCTTTAAGTCCATAAGCTTAATTAGGTTTAGAGTCGTGTTATACACTATATATGACTCTTATTTACGTCATTAGTTATTCAGCAACTTATTATTCAGTTTTAATCATTCAGTAATTAGCAGACATTAATCTTTCATTAGTTCTGAACTTTGAATTCTTTAGTTTACATTCGGGTTATTCGACGTGGATTGTTCTTTACGCCGGACTTGCTAAGATTGTAAACTACTTTCTCTCTTTTATTCTTACTTTTACTTTAATCCTTATTACTGTTTTACTCGTCTTAATTAGTGTGTGTTATTGTTTATGCTTATTAATTACGATTTTATTATGTCTATCATCATATGTTCAATCGTTTTTGTTAGCATAGTTAATAGCATGAGTAGCTAATTCTCTTGTATGTTGGGATGAGGGAAACTGTAGTAGAGGCATGTTAGGATAGATTATTTTAGTTAGTCTTGAATATGAGAATCGATCTTTGCAATTTAATTGAGGTCTAGTTGAATGAGTGCACGCAGGAGACTAGGCTAGGTAGTTAACCCCGACCTGGATCGAGAGATTGGAAGGGAAGGCTTGCTTAGAATTGATAGGTGACTTCTAAGAGGACGAGAGTTAATTAGGAAAATCCTAGGGTGGTTTGAGACCGAGAGGAGAAAACCATTGCCCTTCTCATTGATAGATTGACTGACTTAGTTGACCCATAGATGCCGATACTGCAGTAGACCGAATCCTAGCATATTTCTCTTTATCTGATTTATTTCATATTTATTTATTCCTTTAATTCTCTTTCCTTTAATCTTATTTAGTTAGTTAAAACCATTTCAAAACCCCCCCAGTTTGTTACTTGCATATTTAGATTTCAGTTAATTAGTTTCCTCCCTGTAGAGATCGTCCCTACTTCCGCTATCTTCTTAGTTAGTAGACTTAGGTTTTATTTTTGGTGTATAACGACCACATCAATCTGCATCATCAATGTCTTCAATTTGAGCTAAGTATCCCAAAAGATTTTCTCCTTTCTTTTTGTTCAAACAGTCTTTTGCATAATGACCCTTCTTTTTGCAAATATAGCATCGATCAGACTTTTTGAACCCACGTTTTTTCTTCCTGAAAAATTTCCATTTTTTATTCCCAGACAATTGTGGAAACCTTTTCTTCCATCTTTTTCTGTAGACTTTGTTTTTTCTTCCTTCTGAGGACGTGCATCCACATTTCTTAGGTTTGCACTTGATAGAGAGTTCTGGATGATCATAAGTCCTTCCTAAAAGCTTTCCTTGTTCTTGTAGTTGCTTGAAAAACTTATGATGGTTACATAGTTTTTCAAGAGCTGCAAGAGATGTTTGGTAGAGTTCTCCCAATGTAGCAGTACCCAAAGGTATGTTTTTGAGGGAAAAATTGTCTAGCGGTTTCATTTCCCAATGGCTCTGGAAGAGAATTTAAATAAGTTTGTTTGAGATTTACATCATCCATACCTCCAAGAGCATAAAACCGCTTGGACATCCTTTCATAATGTCGTTCAAGATCTTTCCGCATAAATGAACAGCATTTCATACTGAGGAATTCTTCTCTTGCTTGAGTTGTGTAATGATCCCAAGCACCGAGAAATCATTATGGATGTTACCAATGAAAGCATCAACTGTAGGGGACTGTCGGATTTGCAGTTGTCGATAGGCTCCAAGACTAATCCACCACTGTCTCAGACGGCCATAAAATGTTGACACTAATCTATCTACTACAGTTGTAAGTTTAGCTCCAGGAAATAGAAGTTGTTTAGTACACCAGACATGCATTTCATAGATTTTATCCCTCCATTTTGATGGCGGAATGTTATCAAAAGAAAAGCCATGACCTGGTATATCTTGACCTTTCAGATTCCAATCTGGTGGAGGATGAGCATTTGGTTGGTCATGTTCCTCCGGATTTTCTGTTTCACTCTCAACTACCTCCTCAACCTGGGTTGGCTCGGCCATCATAAATTCTGGTATTAAGACCTCACCTACTGAGTTTTGAGATGTGGGTTTCTTTGTTTTTGGTTTGGCCAAACTGGTTAGAAAAGAGGAGATGGGGTTATGATGTTCTATCATAAACTGTGAGGCGTCTTCTGGATCTCGAGTCATAGGAGGTTCTACTTGAGTTATTGTTGATGTTTTTTCTCCATCTTTCGATGCAGATTGCCTCTTTTTTGTTATATGTCTTTCTTCAAGAACTTTTGTCGGAAGGAATGACGATGCTCCGAAAGGGCTCAATTCTGGTGGTAGAAGAGGAAGGGGTTGTGGATGTTTTTCAAAGGGTGGTGTATATACTGGGTATGGGGTAAATATGTCGCAGGGCATTATTGGTGGTGTTTTTAGTGGATCTTGTAAGGAGGATAATTGTGCTTTTAAGGATTTTAACTCAGACTCCTTTTGTGAAATAAGTGGAGATGCTATGGAAGCTGTTGTTGCAAGTCGTAGCAGTTCTTGGTGTAATGAAGAGATCTTTTGATGTATCTCCTTTACTGCAAGATCCATGATAGTTACCTTTTTATCTATTTGTTGCAACAAATTGTTTTGGGCTCGTGCATTTTCTGACTGCCAGTTTAATGTTGCTTCTGCAGCACTTATTTGCTTTGTTGAACCATCCGGATTTTTAGTGACTCGATTTTTTACCTTCCAAGAATGTTTAGAATTTTCTTCCTCAAATTCTGTCGATGGAAAATCTTTGTCTGGAGGAGAGGATGGACCAAACATGTAGCATGAGGGAATATCTTTTTTGTGGATTTTCATATTTTTCTTGTTTTGAATATTGTACATAATATTCAAAAGTTTTTCCAGTTGGTTCTCCTAGGAGGCCAACATTTGGATCACCTGACACATATTTTTCTTTAAGGATTTGTTGAGAGGATTTTTTGTTTCTATTTCTTTTCTTTGGGTAATCATCCTCATCTAAGTCTGTTAACATGCAATTTTCACAGTCACAGACATTAAAGAATTTGTGTCCTGACTCATCCTTAAATACATATACTGGATCTCCAAGAGAGTTAAACGAATGTATAGGAATGTTAAGATAACTCTCATTTTGTTTCATTGGGATGAAAAGTGGAGTGATAGTATTTATTTCAGTACAGAAAATTGGTGGACAAGACTTTGCATTTGGTTCCTTTTTGAAAAATATTTCAATGGTGCCATCTTTTTGTTTGGTAATTTTGGAGTCTAGGGATTGTAAAAGAGTGTTTATTTCATGTATCTTTTCATAGTTGGTAATCCAAGACTCTGGGAGTAGTTTGATGAGTTCATCTTTTGTAATTTGTCTAGGAATATGGATACAAGATGGGCTATGTTGTGACTCTAATTGTATAAAAAGAGCATCATTTGTATCTCTTGGAAGACTAAGATCCATTGCATGGGTTTGAACCCTATATGCCATTTGATGGTGAAGAGTTGCTGCATATGTATTTCCAACTTGTGGAGTTCCAGTTATTTGTAGTTGGATTTGAAGATTTTGGGGAATTTGTGGGTCTTCTAGTGCCATGTTAAAATTTGGAAATAGGGTGATGAATACAGTACCTGCATTGAGTGTTGTTTGGATTGTTGCAATACATGCATGTTTTTATTCTTTGAACCTTGTATCAAGTAAGGCTATTCGTGCTACAACAGGTAGACCTTTCCTTCCATGGAGAGTCAGTGCTAAACGTACTGCTCCATAACGAAGATGGGTGTAACCACTTGTTTTCCATGTGTGAAGCATAGCTTCATCAAGTCGAAGAGGAATCATTTGTTCTGCTTCTGTAGCTGGAACAAAATGTTGTTCTAACTGCGAGGCTAGAACGATTTCTTTAACTGTATTTTTATGTGGGCCAAGTACTTGTTTGATAACTCTTGGAAATGAAGAATTTGGTTTTGTAAAGGCTCGATATGGATTTAACAAAGGAAGTTGGGTAATAGGGACCTTACTATTTTCGTTTACATACTCTACTTCATAAAGATAATCTACCTTACTAGCATTTGACTTATGAAGAGAAGAAGAAGACGCATGTGCTAAGATATTTGAAGTATTTTCCATATTTTTTAGATGGGGTCAGAAACCATAACAGAATGTCTTATCTCTTATCTATCCTTCAAAATATTAAATTATAATAAGTTACCCCCCCTTTTTTGATAAGTTAGTATAAAGTATCAACTTGTTTGTTCTTAAAATTGCTAAACCGAGACAACAAATAATTTTTAATTTTGTCTCAAGGTACAAGCTTTTAAGAACATCATAGTTAATTCTTTACACTTTATTCTGCCTAGTAAGAATTTTCTGATGTGGAAGATCCACAAAGTGGCATCCACAGAGCATACTTCTCCATACTTAGGATATTAATAGAGGGGATAACTCACTATTCTTTAATACATATTAGGAAGATAAGAGCCAAGGCTTAGTATTCATCAGCAATGATAAATTTGAGTTCTGAGTCCAACACCAGTTCTCTTGCACTCACCGACCCTCTGCATGGTATTGTCCATGACATCTCTCCAATCTCCGCCATCCCGCCTCCCCTTACCTCCTCATACAACCGCCGCATCGTCCCACTTCTCGACGCTGTGGACAAGCTTCGAAGCCTGGATGTCATCAAGGAAGGGATTCAAGTCCCTACCATCATCGTCGTTGGCGACCAATCCTCTTGAAAATCTAGTGTTCTCGAGTCATTGGCTGGAATTAGCCTCCCTAGAGAGGACGTCATATGCACCAGAGTGCCACTTATTATGCGCTTACAACATCATTCTGCTCCTCAACCGCGGCTTTCTCTACAGTACATTGACAAAATTGTTCAAACTGACCAAGATACCGTCTCAAATGCCATTAATTTGGCAACTCAAGACATTGCTGGCGATGCTAAAGGCGTTGCAAACAAACCTATCACTTTGGTTGTCAAGAAAAATGGTGTGCCTGATTTGGACAATGGTGGACCTTCCTGGTATCACTCGGGTGGCGGTCCGTGACCAGCCCAAGAATATCTCTGACCATATTAAGGAGATAATCATGAAGTACGGTTAGAATATGCCTTGAATCTGTTCGGATTCTTCATTTGATTTAGTTTCCTTATTTGTTTAGGAAACTATTATTTATTAGTCTCCTTGTCTGTTTAGGAAATTGCTTTAGGTTTTCCTATGTTTATTAGGGTTTCCTAAATGTGTTTAGGAAACATCTGTTATGAGAGTACTATATAAACTCTCATAAGCTATCTGTTTTGTTTATTCAGAAATCTGTCAATCTGTCTAAGTCATCTGAAATCTGAATACTGACGAGTATACTCTGAAAGTTGTAATTCCTCAAGATCAATAATATTCTTCCCTTCTGCCGGTGGACGTAGCTAACAAATTTCTAGTGAATCATGTAAATCTGTTGTCTTTCTTCACGTACTTATTTATCTTTCTTACATCCGTTATAACAAGTACATCACTCCACAGGAAACTATTATACTCAATGTCTTATGTGCAACTGTCGATTTCACGACCTGCGAGTCAATAGTGATGTCCCAAACTGTGGATAGTACCGGTCAGCGGACCCTGGCTGTGGCGACGTGGTCACCAAAGCGGACCGTGCTCCTGATGGTCTTCTGGAGAAGGTGACCAATGATGACGTTAGTATTGGCCTGGGTAATGTCTGTGTCAGGAACAAGGTTGGCGAGGAAAGCTACGAAGAAGCAAGGATGGAGGAAGCCAGGCTTTTTCAAACTCACCCGTTGATTTCCAAAATCGACAAGTCTATCGTTGGGATCCTGGTGTTAGCGCATAAGCTTGTTCAAATCCAGGCTAACATTATATCCAAGTGTTTGCCCAACATTATCCGTCAAATTGATGACAAGTTGGCGACTAATATTGGTAAAATTGAACACAATGCCTCAGCATCTTACTTCTATTCCTGAGGCAATGGCAGTGTTTTTGCAGGTCATGAGGTCTGTTAAAGAATATCTCAGGAGAATTTTGATTCAAGGCGAGTATGACGATAAATCTGATGAGTCGATGCACGCCACTGCTCGCCTTGCTGATATGCTAAACAACACTTTTAATGAGCTGCAATCTGTGGGAATTCATGACAATTCTACCGATTTCCTCATGGAAGAGGTTTCGGTTCTTAGTGAGTCCAAAGGTATTGGACTTCCAAATTTTCTGTCTTCATCTGCGTTTATGACCATCCTACAGAGCAAGATCAACGCAATTTCAAAAATTCTCGTTGAGTTTATGGATCAAGCATGGGCTTACATTGAAACAACAGTGGTGTTTGTACTCAAGGGCCACTGCCACCATTACCCACATCTTATGTCGTCCACCGTGAGAGCAACCGGGAGTCTCATTGCTAGAATGAAAGATGAATGTACTAAGCGTGTCAAGGAAATAGTAGAAATGGAGAAGTTAGCAAACTATATCAGTAATCCCGAGTATACGTCAGTTTGGAATCGTCTAATGATCCGTCAAGATCAGTTCATGAAAAGTGTAAAGAATGAGTCCGGGCCTGAGATTGCAGTTATAAATATTGAAGGGTTTGGGATTGTTGATGTTTCCAAACTGAGAAACCACAAGCACGTGGCTCAACAAGCTTTTGAAGGATGGTTTCGTACATCAAAATTGTTCTTAATCGGCTGGTAGACTCCATGGCTTTGCATTTGCTATTTTCCGTCAAGAACTTGGTGAGCAAGGACTTGGAGATTGAGATTGTGAAGGAGTTGATGGGTCATAGTGGGGATGGCATAAAGAGGTTGCTCGAAGAATTGCCTTCTGTTGCTGCCAAGAGGGAGAAGCTTAACAACAGCATCAGACTGCTCAGCGAGTCCAAGGCCATGGTTTCTGAAATCATTGATAGTGTTACTGTTAACAAATGAATGTTTGGTTGATGTAGGTATTAGGATGGATTTTTGGGAATCACTTGAGTCTTCTCTGATCATGGTCTTAGCAAGGCTTATGATCATTTTGTTGGTACTATGTTGGATCAACTTATCAAGTACTGCATTAAGTTGTTGGTGTTATGTAAATTATGTTGCTTCTCATTAGCACATGTTTAACTGTTGTTGTTGTATTGTTAATTTGTTATGTTATGCAGGTTATTGTGAAGCTACTTAAGAAAAACCGAGTTGCTTCATTTAAAAGAGTAATCAATTGTCCTAATACTCTTTTAAAAGAGTTCAATTTTATTAAATTTATATTTGTAACGGCCACATTAAGGTGGATGTTACTATTCAATGCATTAATCATGTATTGAATTGCTCTAATTAATCACATTTAGTATGTGATAAAGTAGCCTTTTTGTCTCCCTTGTAACTCCCTATGTGGAGATATTATAAGATGAGAAAAAAACATATGAAAGTACTAACTCATGGACACACAATATATACACAAGCATACATACTCTCGAGGCTAAGTCCACCATCAATATGAGACTTGAGTTTTGGGGCGTGGACATATTTCGTCACTCTAGTAGCCGCCGGAGGTACGATATACGGTAGTGGGCAGTTAGCGAACACAACGATCCGATCGCTTCCGCGTAAGGTATGTCCTTATTATCCAACAGTGATATCAGAGCAAATGTGTTTTGCTAATGCCCCTTCGTAATATACCTTTCATCTGTGCCCCGTACTGAAGTCATGTAAAACGTATAGGTTTTTTGGTACATTTGCGTATTTGTGTATGAGCATATTTGTCCCAATCTAGGCCTATGTGATGCTGCTTTAGTTTTATCACCACCTATATATTTATTATGTATTAATATGTATTTATGTATTGTTGATTATTGGGTTATGCATCAGATCTATCTTTTCATCTGCATGTGTGGCTTGTGCATTCACGGACAATCCAGCCTATGCGGCAAGCATCCCTCTTATGACGTGCTACACGTGACACTCATTTGTGGCCGTGTGACTGCATGTTAGCAATACATGATGACCAAATTTAACCTTTGTGGTTGACGGATTTTTAAATCACCGCATTGATTGTGTATGTGTAACAGTCGCAAAACGTGAGGTGAATTCTGCTTGTGTCGGTTAGTTAGTAACATCTACTGATTTGCACGCTGGCCATGCCGAGCATCGTTTGAGAGCCGGTAATCGAAATCTTATTTGACATCGGATATCTGGCTTCTCACGTACCGGTCTGTGGGTTGGAGGTATTCG
>JAIUZE010004841.1:0-62618 GCA_022085475.1 Heliosperma pusillum | reverse complement strand
TGTTGTATTTCCGTACTTAGTTTGTAATATTTTGACACTCCTCGTTTTATTTAACTTGCATGTATAAAAGTTTTTAAAAACTACCTATTTCCGCAATATAATTCACATGCTTGTATGTTTTATATTTCCGCATTCGCGAGGGTTATCACATACCAAGTGCTCATGAGCATCCTCATTCTTCAACCCATGAAAGATGTCTTGTTGAATGAATGAGATTACATGATGACGGAGTTCAAAAGTGTTGGGAGCAATAGCTCCGTAGTTGATGGCCGAGCAAGACCGATTAGGGTTCGGCCTATTGTAATAGCCCATGGGTTGGTCCGCCATTTCTTGTTTGAAAGGGTTGTTTGTTGGTGAGTTTGGTGGAATTGGAGAATTTGGTATTGTGGGTGAAAGGGTGTTGTTGGAATTTTGTGAGGAAGTGGGTGAATTTATGGGGGAGTGGGTTGGAGGGTGATTTGTTGGTATTATGAGGGGTGGTAAAGTGGGAGGTGGTGTTTGTGAGGTTGAAGTCTCAATTGTGGGTGGTGGAGTATTTGTGGGGGTAAGGATGGGTGGTGATCTTCTTAAGGAAGCAAGTAATTGTCTTCTTCGCCCGGAAAGTCTTCTCAATCTCTCGATCAAGCGGGAAAAGATGTCCGATAAAACACCTACTCATGCACTCAAAGAAAGATCAAATAGTCCTAATGCAAATAGATGCACTAGGACAAATGGAAAATCAAACAAATAAAAGTGAACTAAGCCTAAAATCAATTAAACTATCTTATCCAATATCGCCGTCCCCGGCAACGGCGCCAAAAACTTGATGGAGTTTTACTTAACCTCGCAAGCGGACGAGTTATCGTTGGGCATTGCAAGGGTCGTATCCCAAGTGACGGTAATTATGGTTCTAAGGCGGTTTAATCAAGTTCTAGTTTAGTTCTAGAAAATAGCAAGTTGGAAAGGACTAATGATAAACTAGGCTAACAAGAAGGCAAATATGCGATGTAAAACAACAATTAAAAGGAACTAGGGTGGATGGGTTCATTAATGTAAGTATAAGTCAATTATGGTGGGGGTTAGGACTAGTCTAAAGATAGTCTAAACATGTCTCCACCTCTCGGTGTAAGACGGATTAAAAGACAAGCCTCCAACTCTCGATGCGAGACGAGCCCTAGCCTAAGGTTCGATTGGGTTCTCGCCCTAACCTCTCCCTAAACATCCAACACACACACAACAACAATACAAGTCTAAGCTCTCGCTCAAACTAGCAATAAAACATGAGAAAGACTCAAATTACTCATTCAAGCATTTCAACAAACACCTTGTGTGCACAAAACAAGTAGACTACCAAAAGACTAAATCTTTATGCCCAATTACCATAATCAACCCATAAACTTACATTAAATCCCCCATCTAACCCTAGCAATACACTACTCACTCATACTAATGAAAAAAAGCATTAAAGATGGATACTTTGACATGAAATAGGCAAGAGAAGACATATTCAACACAAAACAATTAGATAAATAAACAAGAACAAGTAATTAAAAGACAAGTAATGAAATAAAGATGAGGAATTATACCAAAATTTGTAAGAAAGGATGAAACTTGGATTAATAATCAAATAAAAGTCTCCTCTTGTCTTCAAATTACAACCCAATTGTTCAAAACTAGCTAAAGAAAAGACTAAATCTAAAGATAACTAAGTAGAAAAGTAGAGTAATTAGTGCTAATTATCAAAGGATTAGAATAATGATTAGGAATATTGAAAGCTAAATCTAGGGTTTTTTTTGTCTAGGGTTGTGTGTCTAGGGTGAATTAGGAGGGGGGTATTTATAGGTTGGTACGATTAGGGGGTCAAAAGAAGAAAAGAAAGGAAGAAAATAGATTTGCGGACAAAGGGGGCCCAGCCGGCCGGACCGGCTGCCGGTGGCCTGGACCGGCTGGTGTCCTCTGCCTCTTTCTCCGTCTTCATTTCTCTTCTTCTATTCACAAGTTGCCCCCAGCCGGTCGGACCGGCTGCCGGTGGCCCTGACCGGCTGGCGGTGGCTGCTCTTTTTCTCGCCTTTTTCTAATAACCCATGACCCAGCCGGTCCGGCCGGCTGCCGGTAGGCTTGACCGACTGGAGTCCACTGCCACCACCCCTTTCTTTCTTTGGCAGTTTAGAGGGTTTGGGTGGCCAAGCCGGTGGGCCGGCTGCCGGTGGGCACCACCGGCTGGCGCCCCATTTCGCCCATTTCTCCTCCTTTTTCTTCTTTCTTTTCTTTGTGTCTAGTCTTGTGACGGTTTTTCGGTTCTCATCCCGTCTCGTCTTTGTCTTGGCATATTTCCTATAAAATGAGACGGATTTAAGTAATATGAGAGTACACGGGATAAGGGCCAAAATACGATAAAACCGACGCTAAACTAAACTAAATGCAACGAAACATAAGAAAATAAAGAGGGGAAACAGTCTAAAATAATTGTATATCACACGGTCGTGAGACACCTTTCACGGCCGTGACTCATTCAACCCACTTAGTCTTTCGAAGCCCATCTTTCGTACATTTTGTAAACCTATAAATAGACCCTCTTGTGTAATTAGAGGGCACGAAACCCTAGACTCAAAATTAGTTAGATTAGATTAGATTAATCCTCCTAATTAGTTTAATATTTCCTCAATTACTCTTTAATTAGTTTTAGATCTAGTCGTGTAATTGGATTTCTTGGTTTTGTACTTGAAGATTCGTGACAAAGTCTTCTCCTTTATTCAAGATTTCCTCTTTTATTGTTCATATTTTGCCTTAATTAGTTGGTATATCTTCTTAATCCCTTTTTATATACTTGCTAATCTTGTCATTTCATTACTTGTTTTGTTTCCTTCTTATCATTATGTCTTGTCTTAGTTTTATATCTTATTCTTCCATATTCCTCATGGTAAGTAGCGAGTAGTGATTAATCTAGGATTAGTGGGGGATAATGGGTTTTAATGAGGATTAATATTTGTTTGTTGGGTTGATTTGTTGATTAATTGTCTTTCTTCCAACTTATGCATACCACGTGTTTGATGAAATGCTTGCTTGACAAACTTGCATGATCCATGTTTATTATAGATTTTCGTAAGATCGCAAGCCTCGGAATATGATAGGATTTGCATATAGTTTGTATATCGACCTTGTGTACGCGAGAGCTAGCTTGGTTCGGCATATGGGAGGGATTGTAAGATCGAGAGCCTCAATCCACCGCGCCCAAGTTTGACTACCTATTAACTATGAACCCGACTCACTAGAACCCAAATTATTACCCATTTGAACCCACCGATCCTAGACTTTCCTTTTATTGCTTGTTATTTGCTTATCTTAGTTTAGTCTTACTTTCCTATATATTTGCATTTACTCAATGTTCTAGATTAGTTTCAAATCCACTTCTATATTGTGACACCCCTTGAGCATAGTTAGTCTAGACTATGCATATCGAATACCCACCGTCCCTGTGGACCGACCTTGACTTGCCACCATGATTAGTCTAGTTATAAATACCGTTTGACACATCAAAACGACGCGTGTCACAATTTGATCACCACCATTTTTAGACGAAACCCAGAACCACCACGCTCACTTGCTTCGTAGCCCATTTGCATCACCAATTTGCATCGACCATGTATCATTTGCATACCACCACTCAGTCTAAATTTATGAAAAGAGTAATAAATGAGAGAGAAATGGCGAAGAATTTTTTTTAGTTGAGCTCTAGTTGAAAGGAATAATGACGTTTTAATTCAATTAAACAAAGGGTTTACTTGTTATACATGTAGTACTTCATAAAAGTGTAAACTGAGAAGGATGTGCGATAGTATGAATTAATGTGAGTTAATATGAAAATTAGATTAATATAGGAATCCTATCAACACTATTGAAATAGTCATATTAATTATTATTACTATTATTATTATTATTATTATTCACAATTTATTATTTATTATTATTATTATTATAAGATGCGCACAACTTTCATTAAAATAAAATGTAAAGTTTACAAGAAGTTGGTGGGGAGCCGAGAGACAATATGGGCCCCCACCCCCTTAGCTATAGAAAAACTAAGCCTAGTAAAGATATAAGCGACCACCCGAGCCCCAGCATCCTGAGATACCGACAATTTCTGGATCCGCTTGAGCAAGTCAATAGCATCCGAGCCCAGCTCCCCAAGCGAAGAGAAAGAAAAGGGTAGCAAACCATAGCCAGCAGCCGCGCATAAATATCCATACTTAGCACATTTGCGCTGAGCAGCATCAGCGACAACCCGTCCCGACACAAAATTATTATTATTATTATTTATTTATTTTTATTATAAATGCGCGCAGCTTTCATTAAAATAGAATGAAAAGTTTACATGAAGTTGGTGGGGAGCCGAGAGACAATCTGGGGCCCCCACCCCCTTAGATATAGCAAAACTAAGTCTAGTAAAGATATAAGCGGCCACCCGAGCCCCAGCATCCTGAGATACCGAGAATTTCTGGATCCGCTTAAGCAAGTCAACAGCATCCGAGCCCAACTCCCCAAGCGAAGAAAAAGAGAAGGGTAGAAAACCATAGCCAGCAGCCGCGCACAAATCCCCATACTTAGCACATTTGCGCTGAGCAGCATCGGCGACAACCCGTCCCGGCACAAAATTAGACATCCCAGTCTGAGTCAAGGGGGAAGACCCTGTCAAATCAACACACACATCACGTCCTCTGTCCCAGGAATATAGAAGCAAATCCGCAGGACGAAGAGATCTGTCGTGCCCGTCAACCAAACCGATATCCACCTCCCGACCCGTAGAAATTCCAGACCTATAGCAAATGTCGAATAAGGTGTCACGAACGAGGTTATGCCGATGCTTAACCCCCACAGTACCAGCACAAGAAACAGCGTGGTCCCCATACAAATCGTCAGCAAAAACCCGAGAGCAAGCAGGACAAGGCTTAGATACCGCGAATAACGGAACACCCAGTCGATACCCCAGCACACTACGGTAAGTCCTCCTGTTCATAGTCTGACCCAACCCAGAGATAGGAACCGCACGGAGCCTATCAGAGGAGTGGGCACCCTGCTGAGACTTCCACAACGCAAGCTGACGTGGTGTCAAAGAGAAAACAGATTCTGAAGAAGCAGCAACCGTCGCGAAATATATATCTGCCAATTTCTTCATAAGTTTAGGGGCAGCGATTTCACTCGGATCACGTAAAAAATCAGAACCTGTAGTCTCCGAAAACACCCGCAAGGCATTATCGAAAGTAGGACCAGCACATACAATACCAGAAGGCCGCAGGAGCGCTGCCTGCAAAACTGCAGATTGCAAACGGGAAGCTAGAAAAGCATAGTGTAAAACATCTCCTGCAGCATAAACACCAAGTCCGCCCAAATGAAAAGGGAAAGTGGCAAGGCGCCACTGCCAATCCCCAAAACCAGGCCCAGACGCGGTGACAATACGTTCCAAGATAGAACGAAGTGCAGCATCAAAGCGAAGATGGACAGACCCAAAGACTCGAGGGGAGCAAGTACGAAGAGAAAAATAAAGCTTAGAAATACCAGTACAAGCACGGAGCAGAAGCAACTCGCATTGCGGGTCCTCAATCCTCGCGACTAAATCCATAAGCTCAATGGTCTTAGTCACTCTCCTCGCCACAAGCTCACTGCCAAAAATAGGACAAGTACTGACAGGTCCACCCAAAACCGAGACACCACGCAAGGGTCGGGCAATAGTAGGGGGGAAAACACCGGGAAGCCGACTCCGAGGATCCTCAATGGGCCAAAAGACCTCAGTCTTAGCCACATTAAGATGGAGACCAAAACGAGGCCCATCAACCATAATCAAATCCAAAACAGCCCCCACCTGCAAAGTGTCCCCAACAATGGTGCCGTCATCCAAATACCAGGCCTGCATAGTAAGATCAAAAGAGTCCCGGATTTTGCACACTAAGGGATGTAAAACCAAAGCGAAAAGCAAAGGGCCTAACGGATCACCCTGCTGAACACCCTGACATGACCACAAGCAATGCTCCCCATAATAAACACGGGCAGGGCTAGAGTAACAAAACTCCACCCAACGAGAAAGAACCGGACAACGACGGCGGACTTCCTGTAGCATAGTCACACGATCAACAAGGTTGAAAGCATTCTGGAAATCAACTAGCAATATAGACAGTCTCACATCACCACCATGGGCCTCAACGAGCCGATTCAAGGCATGCAAGATAGACTCTCCTCCACCAGACACTCCAACCCCAAACTGCAGACCAGCAAAATAAGTAGATAAAGAAGGACCAACCAAACAAGCACCAACCTTAGAGACAAGGCGTCTCCAGACAGTGCCAACAGCGATAGGACGAACACCCCCGCCCGGCTTAACAAGCGGCGTAAGCGGAGCGCTGACAATGTACTCACCAAGGGCTATAGGGCACCGACCCTCCAAGAAAAGATTAACCACCCTAGTAACAGAAGCGATCAAATCATCGGAGACAGCCACAGCAGCACCACTCAAACAGTCGATAAGGTGTTGGGCACGAAGCCCATCCCTCCCGCAAGAGGTGTCACGCGGGAAACCACGAATCATATCCAATACCACCGCCGAAGAGGCAACAAGAGAATGATGATCCAAAGGCAAAGGAGGTAGCGAAGGAGATGGGGCGACAGGATGCTTCTCTCGCAGAGCACCAAGAGTGGCATCAGAGTAGGGGGCAACGCCAGAGGAAGAAAGCACCCTAACAGCAGCAGTATAGTGACCATCACAAACCTTCCGCCGACACTGGCGGAGGTTAAGCTCACTCAAATCCAGATCTTCCCCCACATGAAACGAAGGAGGAACCTCAGCCAAACACTCCTGCAGAAGCTGCAATCCCCCCCCAGGCACCCCCAAGCAAGAATAGCCCTGGTAATACTCTCCTCCTGACGCTGTCGCCTAACAGCCGTCCTACACTCAAGATTACTCCGAGGAGCGAAGGTCTTAAACAGACAAATAGGCAACACAAGCAAACGAACCCAACAGGATAGATCACCGGGAGAGTCAGCCACATCATCCAAGACCCCCTTCAGAACCCGAGCAAACCCAAGACGGCACTTAGGAGGAATAGATTTCACGGTGCGATGGCCCAAAGAAAATAAACGATCAAGCGAAGGTACAGACCACTGAACAAGCGCAACCCCATCATCAGATGAAAGAACCGAGTGAGACGGAGCCATAGGTCTAGGGATACCATGAATAAAAAAACTAACGATGCCATCGCCACAATCCGGAGGCGGAACTATGTCACCCCGACCATGCCGACACCTAGAACGAAACGTATGGGTTTTAAAGCACTCCCCACACAACCAAAGCCCCATCCGCTTTAAAGTAATCTCGGCATTAGAGAAAACCGTCAGACTATCAGAAAGAGTTTGACGCGTAAGACCCATAGCACCGTCAATACAATGTCGATCCTGAAAATGCTTTTGCCATGCGGCCTTAGTAAGGCCCCTACCACCGCCATTCGGACACCCATGAATTTTAGAAAAAGGACAAGGAAACCGAACTAAAATAGGCATGAGGAGAATTACACGCAAGAAGCAAAAACCCAATCACACGCATGTGCATGGAAATAAACACAAAAGCCAATCACAACATGACACGTGTAATGAAGTATAACAAACCAAATAGAGAAAACCTAAAAAAAACGAAATGCAAAAAAGTAAACCTCCCGCACAACAGACCAAACCACAAACCAGCCACCACCGGCTCCACTCTACGACCAGCACCACCACAACCGTCACACAGGTCGACACCAATGGCCGGCAACAGACAGTGGTAGGCGGCAACCGTACTGCTCTCCCACACACGACAAGCAGCCACACCAAACACCAGGCGACACGCAAACCACCACCAAGTTACCCACACCGGCGACGTGAGTGACGTAGGCTCTGAGTAAGGCGAGTGACGTGGTGGCAAACCGCAGCAGCGAAACAAGAGGCCCACTAGCGCTGATCTCCGAACACGAAAACGCAGCCGCGTGCCCTAGACACAACCACAGGACCAACAACGACACAAACACCAGGCCGGTGAGTGGTTGGCCGGCAAGGAAAGTGGTTGGCAGGGAGCCCACACTGGCGGCAGTCGAAGATCCAAGACGCAAAACCCTCCTCCCTCTCTCTCCCTCTCTAAGCGCTCGTTTTTCAAATTATTATTATTATTATTATTATTATTATTATTTTATTATTATTATTATTATTATTATTATTATTATTATTATTATTATTATTATTATTATTATTATTATTATTATTATTATTATTATTATTATTATTATTATTATAAGATGCGCGTAGCTTTCATTAATAGAAAAATGAAAAGTTTACATGAAATTGGTGGGGAGCCGAGAGACAATCTGGGGCCCCACACCCTTAGCTACAACAAAGCTAAGTCTAGTAAAAATATAAGCGGCCGCCCGAGCACCAGCATCCTGAGATACCAAGAATTTCTGAATCCGCTTAAGCAAGTCAACAGCCTCCGAACCCAGCTCCCCAAGCGAAGAGAAAGAGAAGGGGAAGGAAACCATAACCAGCAGTCGCGCATAAATCCCCATACTTAGCACATTTGCGCTGAGCAGCATCAGCGACAACCCGTCTCGGCACAAAATCAGTCATCCCAGTCTGTGTCAAGTGAGAGGACCCTGTCAAATCAACACACACATCACGTCCTCTGTCCCAGGAATAGAGCAGAAGAGAGCCGCCATGTCCGTCAACTAAACCGATATCCACCTCCCTACCCGCAGAAATTCCAGACCTATAGCAAATGTCGAATAAGGTGTCGCGGACGAGGTTATGCCGATGCTTAACGCCCACAGTGCCAGTACAAGAAACAACGAGGTTATTATTCTTATTATTATTATTTTTTTTTTATTTTTTTTTTTTTTTTTTATTATTATTACTAATTGTCAAGTACTACTCACAACATCCACGTCATTGTCACATCACTCTTTACCTAATGTAACAATTCAAGTTTTAAGTGAATTTATTTTGAGAAAAAGATATCAAACTTGGTTTTATTTTAAGTTAAAACGTATTTCAGCTTATTTTGATAAAACATGCAACATTATCGATTACTCCTATAAATTAACCAAACTTTTTCCATGGCAAATGAGCCATAAGGGCGGTACAATATTGGGGTAGGGAAATCCGAACATGTAACATATTGTCCATAATACCCCTTCTTACTGGTTTAGGCCTTAGGGCACTAACTCATTAATTTAATAGGAAATTTTAACACCAATAATCCCAAGTTTCAACATTCTTCTAATTTTAATTCCAAGTTTTAGTCTTCCCAAAATAATTCCAAAATTACCCAGCATATTCCATTTGGACCCAAGCTTAAAAACGATAGTTTTTCGTTAAAAATTATCAATTAAATGTCAATTTAAAAAAGTCAAAATCTTTTTAATAACAAATTAACCCAATTTAAGATAACTTTTGACCAAATTTGAGCCATAATAACTTTTGTTATTCTAATTTTTTTGACATGACCTTTTTTCTAATAATTTTAGGCTCAAGATCATTTTATGTTTAATTGATTTATCTCTTCTTAGCTCACCTTGTTTAGGTCGGTGTGTCTATCGTGGTCCTTGATTGATGTGAGTCAGGTTTGGCGCCTTCTCGTGGTGTGATTTTGTAGGTTTAGTTGGGTTGGAAGAGACGTTGGCTTGGTTGGCTTCGGTGGTTTCCTTCCCGTTATCCATGATAATGTATTTTTGCTTGTCGTTTTTCTTGTTGTTCAAAATAATAATCTTTTATAAGAATAAGATTAGGATGATCTTGTGTCCGGTCTATGTTGGCTCTACCTTAGGATGGTTCTCTATGGTACTTTTGGTCAGGCTTTGGTTATGGAGCAATTTGTGTATTAGTTCGTCTTTTGGTGTGTCTTCTTGGGATATTGGTCTTTGATCTGTCTGGTAGGTTCTTCAAGATGTAGGAGATTTTTCTACACTAGAGGCCAGTCTATTTGGCTTGCATTCGACTTTTCATTTCTACGTCCTCGTGGCATAAGTACATCTTATTCCCGTCACTCGTCATCTAGGTAGCACGGACACTCCTCCTAACTAGCCGTCCCGTGTCGGACACCGTGTCGGACACACGGACACCTATAAATAAGGAACGAGAGGTTGAAAGACTAAAAGAGATTATTTAGAAGATGAGTTGGGTGGGAAATGAGAATAAATTATAGTCAAAGTCAAATTTTACCTTCAATTATTTACATTTAATATCAAATACCAATATAAAAATAAAATCGTACGTTATTTATAACTATAAAATATATATTTTATTAAATTTAAATTCCGTGTCCCGTGTCCTAAATTTCACGAAATGCCGTATCACGTGTCCGTGTCGTGTCCGTGTCCGTGTCCGTGTCCGTTTTCGTGCTACCTAGCTCGTCATATCATATGTCTCGATGGTCTTTGGGAGGTTCGCGTTATGGAGATGTCGTTCATGATGAAGCTCATTTCCAAGCTATCGTACTCCACCAACATGTTGCAGCCCCCCGACACTTTATCTTCTCTAGCCACTTAATAGGAAATCGTACTTTAATTTTCAATAATGTAAAATGTATGTGCGATTCTAAGAGTCGTACTATTATTTTGTAATCTCTATGTATTTACCTTTGCCAAAAAAAAATTATCTCAACTCTCAAAAAAGTTATTCTAAACCCAAGTTTAGTGTAAGATTTTTAACGAAAAATTAACACCATTAAGTTTGGGTCCAAAACCATAATACATGCTGCAAACTTAGGATTAATTTGGAAAGATTCAAACTTGGAACTAAAAATAAAATAATGTTGAAACTTGGGATTATTGGTGTTAAATTTCCCAATTTAATAACCGGAGTAGGACAAGTCGATTAAAGTCCGACTCAAACTGCTAATGAACCCAATTTTGAGGAAGCCATTTCTTAAAATTTAGGAGAAAAGGCTTCTCAAGTCTCAACCTTGTATGATCGGAAACTCCACCAGATCCTCAGACCTCAGGGTTTGAACCTTTATCTCGGCTATTCTCTCTTCTAAATTAATTTTATGTAATTTCCTTTTTTCGTCATCATCATATTGCTGGGTATTCGTTTGTATTATCTATTGCATTCAAATTCACAAAGTTTTTGTCATGTTCAAGTCATGGGAATGCAGTATTGTTAAAACTCATTAGAAAGAACTTTATCGCCCTAGTGGTCCTACCTAGCTCAAATTCGGATTAAATCGAATGGTCTATGCCAAAAAAATATCTATTGCACCCAAATTCGCCAATTTATTTTTTTGTTTTTTTTTTGGTGTTCTTCATTGGCTCATTGCCATTTTACTTTAAACGTTTAGCTTACTGCATTGCGACCAAATGCTATATTTACAGTGGTAGATGAATGGTGACTAAATTCTATATTTTCTTGGGTTGGTGAAAATCTTGGCAAAGATTGAATCAACAATTGCTTAAATTTGGAGTTTTCAATGTATTAGTAGTTGGTCTTGTGTTAAACCGTCATGCGATACGACAAACGTATAACGGATACTATTAAATGAGCTGGATAAACATAGAACGAGGCCGATTTAAGTCATACTACGATCTTATTTGAGTGTTTGTGTAACGTTAAGACTTTTTAAACCCCCTCCCCTCCATCCAATTCCCCCTTAGTTACTCATATTTAGCTGCAAGTAGCGTATTTTGGTGGTAGCGTATTGAAATGGTTTCTCGTTTTTGGGCTGCCGTGTCATACCTGGAATGCTACGAGAAGGGTGTATTTTGTGAAATGATTTCTCGTATTTAGCCTAATATGGAATTAACATTGCTTCTTTTAAGTAATTATGAAACTTTAAGTTATCTAAGTATGACATTGAATCTCTCACTATGGTACATAATCTACTCCTGTTGTAAATTCTATATATGTTTAACAATGTTATGTTTGTCATAAGAGTAGTGTATATTCTCTTAGTTTGGTCTTTATCACTTTACAGGTGGACTAGGTTTAAATCGCAGACGTGAGATTCCTGATTCTACGTTATCATACTCGGCTACTAGCCACCAGAAACAAATATGTGCTCATTCCAACTCGAAAAGGAGATAAAATGTGTTGCCGTTTAGCTCTTCTGCAGATGCAAGTTGCAAACAGTAGCATGGAATCCTTGTAATCGCATACATTTACAGCTAAGTAATATTTGGTTAGCTTATTGATCAGGTAGGTTATTCTGCCAATTGTCGGTTAGCTATAGCTTCTTGTTTGTTTTTTTCGAATGATCATGTCTTCATGTGTTTGAGTTTCAAGAACTGTCAGAGCTGATGTTAGATTCTGTTCTTACATGATAATATTTACTAGGCAAAGTAATTTTTCACGAGTTGATGCTAGATAATAGATATATACAAGTGCTTTGCGTTTTGTGCCTTTAGTTTAAAGGGTTTCCTTTACTTATCTGTAAATCTCCATGGTGAAGTGTTATCACTCCCTCCCATGAAGCTAGGGTGGGTCGATTTCTGCCCATAAGACATGCCATCACAGGTTATGACTTGATCACCATGGCCCCATATATAGCAAATTATTTTCACTGGATACGTTTGAGCCGTTTTAAAAATAACCGTAGGTGTCCACAAACGTTTGATATTTGAGATTAAAGGCTTTGCTGTTGCTCATTGTTCGAACTGTTATAATGAGTTCTTTTATTCACTTTTCTGCTTTGATATAGATAAGGTACTCCGTGATTGTAGATTTCATTTAGGATTGTGATAAACCCGAAATGTGAGTTAATAAGGGGGCATTGGAGGTGGATTTGGAAATATTACCTTGGCATTGCTAGCTTCTAGGTGATCAAGCAAATTATTTTCTCCACTTCCAAAATTGCGAACATAGATAATATTTGAATCTACAAGAAGTTACAACTATTATGACTATTTGTAGCTTAATTGTGAAGCTAACTACACTGTAGAATATTTAAGGTTATAGTTTTCCGAGGGAGTCTCAAGAAAGCCCTAAGACCTTCAAACTAGAGAAATTATCTCAAGCTAACCCAGCCTATACGAGCCAGCCCGTAGCCCCGTAGGATAGAAGGTGCAATGGGATCCTTTTCCTAAGTGTCACTACTCACAATCCCATATTACTTACTACTACCATGCTATGTCTTTGTGGGTCAATTATTTTTTAACAATAGCCTTTGCCTATTTGAGGGTGGAGATCAGATAGAGTTGTGAAGTAGCTCTTCTCCTCCCGCGCTTTGAAACGCTCTCAAGCTTCAGTCTCTTGGCATTCAAACTTATCATTCACGCCATGTGTTATCCTCCCAAAACGTTCATGTAGCCTGGTTTTGAGTATGAGCCTTTTGGTTTGGTGAATGTTTATGACCTCTTTGTATTTGGGCGTTTTCCTTCCCTTCAATTTCTGGATACAACTAAAATTATTATCAGGTGTCTGTTATTCGTTCTTTTCTCCATTTTAGTTTTATATCGTTTCTGTTCAATATTTAGTGACTTAGCTATATCTTTTGTGGATTCTCCTTCTAGCAAATAACTAGACACCTTTTTATGTGGACTCAGCTGCTTACTAGTGGTTTAAAAATTGGGGTCAACCTTTTATGGATCAACACTTTCTTTTTCGGATAATTAATTGAGATCATTACTAGAAAAGTATTAATTGTCAGTTGTAACCTCAGTAAAGTCACTAAATCCCATCAAATTGTAAAGAGGGACTCAAAGAGCCCCCTTCAGTTATATCCAACCTAAGAGTAGGGGTGAGCAAAACCGTATATCCGATACGGTTTTTAAAACCGTATCGGATATCCGGTTTTAAAAATCTCAATTTTGAGTATCCTTATCCGATACGGATTTTCCGTATATCCGGAAACCGTATATCCGGTTTTTCCGTATATCCGGAAACCGTATATACGGTATCCGGTTTTCCATTTTATTTATGTAAAATTTTATGTCTTATTTTTATTTTTTTGTGATTTTATGATTTTTCTTAATAAGTTAAAAGAGTATCACATATTATAAGAATAAATAACTTAAAAATGTATAAAAGTAATAAGAATGAGTCACGAATATACTCGACGTTTAGTGGTTTTATGATTTTATTTTTATATTTTATATTAAAAATAGGAACCGTATCGGAAACCGTATATCCGGTTTCAAATTTTGCCGATACGTATCCGATACGGTTTTTTATAAACCGTATCGTATATACGGAAATTCGTATCGGATATACGGAAATCCGTATAATTGAAACCGTATAGCGTATCGGATACGTATAATAAAACCATATCGTATATTTTTGCTCAGCCCTACCTAAGAGTAAAGAGTACTACTTGGAATAACTGGAAAGTGCTCATGGTGCAATATTGAGCTGTTTTCAATCTTGCTTAATTTCCAGCTGACTGATGTAAATACCATAAGGTTCTGCACCGTCTTCTGTCTCTCAGTTTGCATCCCATGAAAAAACACTGCACTGCATGTCTGCATGCGACCAGTGCTCTGCTCCTTAGCCCAAAATTTGTTACTGACCTTTTAAAGAAGTTTCTCCAATCTGCCTGAGCAGACCGTCCTGTTTATCCTTTTCCAAACATATTGTTTTCTATGAAACATTGTTCTTGCTATAAGGTTGGGGCCTCTGGGATACAGTTATTGACACAAACCAAACTGCTTACAGCTTTGTACACTATTCGATTTTTCTGGTTTTTTTCGGTTGAAATTGATGATTTCATATTTGCCAACCCCAAATGACTTTGGGACTGCGCTATTTTGTTGAGAAAATTACCTTTTTTTTTTCAAAATGACCTATGCTGTCACTCTAGAGTGCCTCGCAGGAAACAGACCCTATACTAAATACTTCATGTTTTTTCGTCATACAATACTAGATCATTAAGATGTTTTTCAGTGCAGTTTTCTTGCTTTCTTTTGACCCAAAAGCAGTTTCTAGTTACACAAGGAAGTGCATCATAACTCTTTCTTCATATGTTTACAATAATACAAGAGGCTTTTGTATACTGATGAGCTTCCCTCATTCTTATGTCTGGATGAGAAGAACCAAAAGAATCTCAAAAGAGTTGGTTTAGGTTATTGAGAGTATGTTCCAAAAGTGTGATTGATGGATCTATTTCGTCTCAGTTCAATTGTTGCTCCAGTTACTGAATGCTCGGAGTTGTTGGTTAGTTGAAATTGTTGGATAATTTTTTTACATTTCAGAACTTCATCGTTCTTTTTCATCAGAGAAGCACAACATTTTATAAAAGCTACATGGAAATAAAGCACAACATTTATATTATCATGTCTTTTATTGCCATACGTTATTCGGATGTAAATAAAGCACAAAACACTCCCTTGTATAGTTGTATGGTGTTTCTCCAATAAAACTGTCACCCAAGATGGTAGTTTTACTCCTTGCCATGTTGTAAAGATCTGATACTTCGTGGACCTCATTTTGCTAAATATATTATAAACTGACTCTGCTGGCACTACTGTATTTCTATTCATATATGAGCATTTCCACTAAATTCCATATGAATATCAGATACTTTCTTTCTCCTCTACTGAAAACATGAATGCTGTGCAGGTTATATGAAATGGACTCTGCAGTGCTAACTCAGCAAACTTCCAGAATGTCCACTAAATTGTGGCCTCCTAGTAAGGGTACCAGGTTGATGTTTGTAGAACGGATAACAAAGAATCTTATAACCCCCTCCATTTTCTCTCGAAAATATGGCCTTCTAAGTTTGGAAGAAGCTGAAATCGATGCAAAGAAAATTGAGGAATCAGCTTTCCATCGTGCAAACGAACATCACAAGGAGGAACTGTTTAGTGACGGGAGTAGTTCTGTTTTACTCTATGCAAAAAGGTCTAGTAAGTTCATGCTTGAAGTTCTTAGAAGGGGGCCCACTGTCATAGACAGCACAACACTTGAAATAACTCAAGACTTAAATAAAGAAACTGTTTTCGATATCTCTGGACGTCGTCGGTCATTTATTCACACAGAAGAAGCTGAGGAGCTTGTAAAACCATTGAAAAGCTCATGCAATTCATATTCTAGAATCTGCTTTAGTAACTCAAGTTTTGGAGTGGGTGCTGCTCGTGTTTTTCAGCCAGTCTTGGCTTCCTTGAGAAATCAACTGAAAGAAGCTGACCTGTCTGATTTTATTGCTGGTAGACCAGAAGCTGAAGCTTTAGAAGTTATGGGAATTTTCGCTTCTGCCCTTGAAGGTTGTCAGCTGAGGTACCTAGACCTGTCAAACAATGCCTTAGGCGAAAAAGGGATTCGAGCATTTGGTTCACTTCTAAAATCGCAAAATAATCTCGAGGAGCTTTACTTGATTAATAATGGAATATCCGAGGAAGCAGCACGTGCAGTGAATGAGTTGATTCCTGCCACTCCTAAACTGAAAGTCCTTCACTTCCACAATAACATGACTGGAGATACCGGGGCAATATCCATCTCCGAAATCGTAAGACGTTCGCCTTTATTGGAAGATTTCCGGTGTTCTTCTACAAGAGTAGGCACTGAGGGTGGGGTCCAACTTGCCGAATCTCTAGCCACATGTACCCATTTGAGAAAACTTGATTTGCGTGATAACATATTTGGCGTGGAAGCCGGGATAGTTTTGAGTAAGACGCTTAATAATCTTGTCAATATTGTTGAAATTTATCTTAGCTACTTGAACTTGGAAGATGAAGGAGCAGAGGCACTCGCCATTGCTTTAAAGGAGTCAGCCCCTTCTCTCGAGGTTTTGGATATGGCCGGGAATGAAATCACGGCTAAAGCAGGACCTGCCTTGGCCGCATGTATATCCTCTAAACAATTCCTGACTGTGTTGAACTTGGCGGAAAATGAGCTCAAGGATGACGGAGCCATATTGATAGCTAAAGCATTAGAAGAAGGGCATGGCCAACTAAGTGAAGTAGATATGAGCTGTAATTTAATCAGAAATGCTGGAGCTCAACACCTGGCACGTGCTATCTTGAATAAACCTGGGCTCAAGATGCTTAATATCAATGGTAATTACATTTCTGATGATGGAGTGAATGAGGTTAGGGATATACTTAAGGGCTCGCCTGATGTTCTCGGACCCTTTGACGACAATGATCCCAAAGGAGAGGATAATTAACAATACTGATTGTTGTTCTTAACAAGTGTTATTCCTCCCTGGTTGTTCCTTTCCATCTCTGTGACTGTGAATTTAATATTTAAGGATTTCTTTGTTCGGAGTACTCTCGTTTGAGACGATTAATGACAACGAAGTGTATATGATTGGAAAGGAATCTGATGCGCAAACCGCTCGTATCCTTGCATTTGATTTTGTTTCAGAGTGTATAAAGCTCTCAATTCTGAATCCATGGCATTTTTTCTGAAGAGTAGTGTAAGTTGTTGCACTGTTGCTGAATTGAAAATGCTCTATTTTTTTTTCCCAATAGTTTTTCTCCAAAGAGTGTAATTTAGTAAATTTATTTATCAAGGGAACAGTTTAATGATGGTGATTATTTGAGTAATATTAATATTGAAAAAATATTCACTTTTTACGGGAAAAAAATCGTTTTCTGATGAATATTAATTAGGGTAGATCTTTGTTTTTCTCCATAATTACGGGAAAAAGGATTATACATCGGAGGTACTACCTCAGAGTAATATGATTTTGAGTTTTTGTGCATTTTTTTTCGAGTTTTTTAAAGTTTATAAATTAAATTTTATATCTTATATATGATATTTTTTGAGTTTTATTGTAATTTTTTGAGCTTAATGTTCAAATTAATAAACTCAAAAACTTTATAGTAAAACTATATTATACTCAAAAACTTTATTGTAAAGCTCAAAAACTATATTCTATGTGGTAGTATATCAGAGGTACAATCCACTTACTGCATAATTACATTTACTAATTACTAGGCCCACAAGGTCATTCAATAATAATTTTTTTTGTGTTTTCTATAAAGTAACCCTGTGTTTTTTCAGATCCCACATGGTAACCCTCCTTTCTAAAAAAAAACATCTCTAGTAACCCTTAATTGCATTAGTTTTACTTGGTATGACCATTAACTCTTAATCCGTCAATTATCGACGTTAACTTGCTGATGTGGCACTTATGGCTTGTTGACTGGGCAGCTTACTTGGCTTTTCTATTGACTTGTTTGACCCTATCATTTTCCCCACAATTTCCTCCAATTCCTTTCAATTATTCCTTCCATATTTATTATCTCTATCTTTATTCTCAAATCTTATTTTTCATATTCTCCACATCTTCATGTTCCTTATTCTTTGGTTCTTCTATTTTGTTATTTTTCTATCATTCCCCCCATAATTTTACAAACCAAGTTATGTCTTCCTCCTCAAATTGGAAAAATCAACCAATGGTAGGTATAGAGTTCCATACAAACCGTGTAATCGTTGTGGACGAAATGCTATAATCAAGATATCCGGGCATGCGAGCAACCCACGAAAAGCATATTTTAAATGTCCAGATTGCAATGTATTCGTTAGTTGGGTGACTGAAAATTATGTCATGCTTAATAAAGGTCCACATTTGAAGAAAGGATATGAAGAGGAAGATGGGTCAAGTACTAAAGGGACAAATGAAGATCTTAAAAAGTTGAAAAAAGATTTGGTGGAATTAGTCAATGTTCTTAAGTTATATGTTAAGGTGACTGGATTTATGATTGTAGTAATTGTAATAGCTATTGTTTATAAGATGTAATTTTCTGGTTTTTAATGAAATGAATTGAATTGAGACTGAAATTTACACTTGTATTTCATAAAAAACTAAGATGATATTGCCAAATCTGAGAATGATTTCTTCATGTTTGCAAAAAAGGGATACACTGTATTTGTCATTACAATTTAGTACATCACAAAAAAAAAGACGAATCTCATGACTAAACTTCAGTTTGCAGCAAAAAGGGATACAGTTCATATGCTATTACTCAAGTTTTCTTCAGTGACCAGCTTCATGAGTCTTCAGTTATCAACCTCCTTGTAACTCTTCTTTACTATCTTCAATGACAATTGAGTTTGATCTATGTTTAGGGACATATACCCCTTTTTCTGAGAGCTGTGGTTCTGGGTAGCTTGAACTTTGAAATTTGTGTTTCAGATAGGAGGGGGTTTAAACCTAGGAGATGTCCTCCTAGTGATTGTATTGGATGTCACAATTGGTGAAGTAGGTATAACAGTTGCCTGCCTATTACTCAGTCCTCCACTACTAGGTCCAACATCATTCAACTCATTCACTTTAATTTTGTTTAATCTTTCACTTCTCCTTGCTTTGTGACAACACATTGACATTAGGTTGAGTTGACATAATAGGTTCAACAATGAGGATATCTTCTTCAATTGGATCAAAATGATCAAAAGGCACAATAGAAAGTTCAGGTTGAGGTTTCAATACATTTCTTCTACAAGGTAGTTTCTCCCTTGATGTAACATGCTTTTCTTTCTCCAATCTCACAACATCATCATTCTTTCTCTAAACTCACCCTAACATGTTCAGTAGTGCTCAATTTATTTGCCATGACTTGCCTTGCCATAAGAAGAGCATGGGATGGTGCAACCTCAGTCCAAATCCATGTGTCAATTATTTTCTTCCCCACTAGCCTATTAAACATTTCCATAAGATCATTATCGTTGTTTAAAGGCACTGACTTCATTTTATATGAATATGCTAATGAAGGGTTTGTAGGCAAAGGGATATTTTCACTTTTTGCCTCATCGATCATGTCGTTAATAACATCAATAAGCAACACCCTATCAGTATCTTCAAACAAAGTTTCAACACAATATTCTCCATACTGCATTCAAAATTTAACAAGTAAATAATAAAATTATTGAAGTACAAATACTGCATTCAAAATTCAATATTCAATATTCTCCATACTGCAAATTTTGTGTTTAAAACAACATACATAGTATAAAAATAAGCAAATGATGTCATATTGGAGTAGAAAGATTGCAACTTTGCAGAAAATTATGAAATTAATAAGACAAAACTACATCAATAACCATAATTTAAACCCAAAAAAATTAGGGAAAGAAATATACATTTTTAACCGCAGATGATGGTTGAGATGGTTGAGACGGATGAATTTTTGAACGGATGAATTTTGCACTCAAACCCTAATTTTGTTCCTTTTATTTGATGAATGGGGTTTTTAGGTGAAACAGAGTGAAAGTGAAGAAAGGAAAGAAAGAAGTGATGGATCATTTGGGTATTGATCCTTTCAAATTATTTTTTTTATTGCAATTTGCATGTAATATCTTAGTCACACAATAAGACCCAAGTCAACTGCCCAGTCAACAAGCCATAAGTAACACATCAGCAAGTTAACGTCTATAATTGACGGATTAAGAGTTAATGGTCACGCCAATTAAAACTAATGCAATTAAGGGTTACCACATATGTTTTTTTAGAAAGGAGGGTTACCATGTTAGATCTGAAAAAATACAAGGTTACCTTATAAAAAAACCCATTTTTTTTTTCACCAAAGAATTTGGTAAATAGTTCAAAATAAATATTTGTATACTTTTTATATCTTCTTTAAAGAAATTTACAATAGATATGATTTACTATTTAAAAAGTCAAAAGTGTAATCACTTGTCACAAATGCTCAAAAAAGTATTGAGAAGTTAGGTTTTTAATCAACACAAATGTGATCCTTGAACAGAAGATGTAGTAGTCTAGTGGTTAAAACGGATGTATTGGGAACAATAAGTCCCAGACTCCCGGGGTCGATCCCCCATCCCCTCTATGTTAATGCGACTAAGTACATGCTTCATTAGACAAAAAAAACAAATGTGATCGTTGAGGCGTTATCAACCTTTCATTAATTTGTTTCACAGATTAGACTATACATCTAAATGTATATAAGCATGGTACATCCAATTCAAATCTAATTGAACATATAAACAATCTTTTCGAACTTGTAAAATTTATGAGTTACATTTAAATTTTTTAGGTGTCAAAATTAAAATTTAATTGAGCTTTATATATTGTTTTTGAGTTTCATTATAATATTTTGAGTTTAGAATTTATATAAAGAAAAGATATTCTTTTTAGTAAAACTCGTAAAATGTACATATAAGTTCAAGTCTCAAGCCATTTATAATAAAAGCTCCAAATTTATACCAAAAGTTGTAGTATGCTAATTGAATTTTTTTGTATAAAATGAGGCGCGGGCCACTATTATGATGTGGGAGAGAGATTCGATCCTTTAAGCTACCATCATGATACCTCTGTCTTAAGTCTTAACCCTCCTTATCACTAGGGCTGGTCAAAAATAAGGGTCAGCCCAGCCCGACCCGCCCTTTCGGGCACTCTCTCACCCGGCCGACCCGCCCCCAACTCGGCCTGGTTCCGGACCCCCTCACCGAGCCCACCCCACCACACCCCAAAGCCCGGCATGACACCCATCCCGCCTTAGAGAGCAAGTTGAAAGAACGTTATTAGTAGGCTAATAAAACCTGGATTAACGTGGGCTGCTTCTATGAACAATAGTTTGTGCATATAAAAGGAAGATTGATGACAATAATAATAATATTTCTTTAAAATCCAACGTCCCAATTTTCTTCCCTTTGAAACATCGGTTAATCCCAACAAAGAGTTATGGGTAGGAAACCAAAAGCAACCAAGGTTAATTTACTTACCCCTTTTACTTATCATTCATTATTTTTGGTAGATTTCCATTTTACAATTTATAACTTTAATCTTCCAATTTTCATCTTCACTTTAATTATTGCTTCGTTTATTTAGAACATGCAATAATTGTGAACTTGTGATTAGTAAATTTGTTAATTCTATAGGAAATTCTTTTGAAAATTGGTTACGAGACCAATCATATCAACGACAACAGTAACCCTTTTCTCTAGAGACGGTTGTCGATGACCCACATTACGATCGCTTTGAGGAATGGGACTTCATAATACAAAATAGGGCAACAAGCTTAGTGTATCACTTTGCTTTATCGAGTCTCTGCCTCCATCGCTTAGTTTGAAGAGCCGCAAGGCGCACTAAGGCGCTAAGGGGCTGGGCGCCTTATTATTGGAACTTAATTTTATTTTCCAAATAAAGTTTTGCGCAATAATAACTTTTTAGGAATTTTTAAGTTGACTAACATCTAAAAGAGTAAAATTTAGGAATAATGGGGAAAGGAAAGACATTTAAAGGTTTAGACGTAATAATGAACCTCGATAGCTGAGGCCTTATCGAAAGTGCCTCCTCCAAGGTTCCAAGGCACGCCTTTTCAAACTAAGCTCCATCGAATCCCAAAGTTAAAAGTTTTCATGCTCACTTATAGTTCATGGGAAGTTACACTTCAGTTATGAACCAAATGAGCTAAAGTAATGTCAACTGTACTCTGTCTGCTAAGTTAGTAATGCTCTAGCATGCTATTCATGTGGTACATATTGGATATTCTGATTTGATGTCCTTCATGAGTTATTTCTTGCTTTATTACTTTAAGACATTTATTATCTCGCTTTTCTCGAATTGTTTGTTCAGTTCAAGTGATGACTAAGTCCAAATCAGTTTCGGTTCAGGCTCTATTTTTGTTATTGTTATTGTTATTCTTATTGTTGTTGCTATTATTTGGAGTATTGACTTCCTAATGACAGATCCAAATAACGAAGGAACCATTGGCTCCCAAGTCTCCACTTGAAGGGGCAACAAATGTTTCTGATGGAAATCTCGGTAATATAGAGCATGGCACTCTTTTGTTGGGTACTTCCCTTTCTGGCAAAAATAAGTCGAAAACCTCTAACGTATTTACTAGAAGATCTCAAAGGGTTCAGCCTAATTCTGCAAATCAAGTATTAGGACCTGTTGTTCAAGAAATAATCAGTGAAACTGAAAATAACAATGAAGAATGTGAGAAGGACAGAGAAGATGAAACTCGTGTGATTGAACCGAACAAATCTCTCGTGAAGACATCCAACGCGACTATCAAATCTTATCGTGGAGGTTTGAAAGTTAATATGCAAAAGCCTCCTGTAAATCAAGAATTAGAACCTGTTCATGAAATAATCAGTGACAAAGATGTGATTGAACCGAACAAATCCCCCGAGAAGATCTCCAACGTAAGCATGAAATTTTGTCTCGGAAGTATGAAAGTTAATAAGCAGGAGCCTGCTTTACTTAATTAAAGATTTTTCCTTTTGTTGACAGGAAGCGCACCAGGATTCCGAGGAGGAAAATCTTGGTGCAACTGATTTGAAGTATAAGGCAATGTATATCAATTCCCAAAGGAAGGTAAGAGGATCGAAAAATTCTGAATTTATGTCATGTCATTAATTATATACTCCGTAATGTGGTTAATCATGTGGCTAGTTTAGCCTCAAAGTAAACTGTTTTTTTGATATATTTCAGATTGAGTCTTTGATGGAGGAGAATAGGGAATTGAACAAAGCTCTGGAACATGCTTTTGGGAAAATTGATGTGGTATGTCTTTTTCATCTTTTTCTTTTTATTTTTACGACTTGCACTTCGTTTTATTTACGATGTTTGGTAATTCGTGGTTCTGTTATTATGAATCAGAAGAATTCTCCTTCCTATGTTTCGACTACGTCTTAGTTTCTTTTGAATAGTTAGACAGGCCCCTTTCCCCACCTTTTTTATGCTAATGCTTCCCACATATTGTTGAGGACTTGAGGATCCATTTAGCTCAATTACTTCTACATTCATCGCTATCAAAACTCAGTTTTGAAGATATTGCCTCTAGTCAGTAGACAATTACGAGATTACTGTCGAGGGGAGTGTTTTCTCGCTTAACTCAGGTAAGTAAAAAAGGGTGCAATGTTCTGAGATGAGTTGTCTGTTTTTTTGGAATTCTTTTTGAGGTAATTACGGACACATTCTGTCTCATACAAACCAATGATATATATGTAGTTTTTTATACGTTCAGAAAAAAAATTGCCCGTGATATTAGGTGTTGTTTAGTTTTGATCAGGCAGCCGGTATAGCGCCTCATACTGCCTCAAAATGACTTCATAAATATGTAAAATTTCAGGACTTTCATAGAGCTAGCGGCCATGATGCAGTGTCAGGTCCTAAATTTATTACCGGATTTTTGCCCTTCTTAGACGTCTTCATTCAGTACAATTCCGAGTTCATAAAACCTTGTGACATGTATATGGATTTTCTAAGTGATACTCCGTATGACATGAATTATTAAGCATGTTATGTTCCTATATTAATAGTAATGCATTGAAATTATCATAGACATTCTGCAATTAAGTTCCAGTTATCAATCATATTCATCCGTTATTGGTTTTCATTTGTCGCCTATTGAATCGATAACTTTTATAAAGTTTATTTGTTTTCTACTTTTTGTTACTCGTTTCAGTATGAGAAGCAAAGCAGCATCTTCTCAGAAGTGATGGATGTTTTTGCCAGTTTGTCTAAAGCAAATGAAAACCTTTCACAGCAAGTGAAGCGTGGTGCTTCTTACGACCAAAATGAAGATGGAATAAGGGCTTCAAAAAAGAACAAAGGACAAGGTTTCCTTTGAAGTGTAGTATCGGCATTATGTTCCTTTTTCGGCCAGAAAATTCTCTTGTACATTTATTTTGCGAAAGCTCTCTAGGATTTCATTTTCTAGCAATTAGCAAACATTATGATGCCTTTTCACATGACGAGTTTCCTAATGATGAAATTTGCCGTCTTGTTTTCTGCCGTTCGTGTGAGCTATATCTATGTTTTTTTTTTACCCTTTGTTTGCCTTTCATCGCGGCATAAACTATATAACCCTTAATCGTACAATTTCCATTTTACCTATTTTACCTGGAGAAGTTTAATTAATTTGTTTTTACATCTAGTGAACGCAGAATTTGCATCGGAGAAAACATTAACAAGCTTACAAAGAATAATGACTTGTCGGAAGTGTTTTTTCCAAAGTGCATAGCTTTTTACATTACATGACTTTGCAGTGAATTTTGAGTAGTCAACACAAAATTTCATGTGGAATCAACACGAGGCGTAGAAACTAGAAAGAGAATGCGAGATTCAATGATTCACAAGCTCTTCTTCATCTTCAACAAAGTTGTTACGCAGTGGGGTATGGAACTCGAAATCATCTGATCTGGGCATTAGGGCATCTTTCTGATCCTCGACATTTCCATTATTGCTCTGGTCTTCCCGGTCCTCGACTCTCTGGTCTTCCTGGTCCTCAACACTTCCATTATTGCTCCGTTCTTCAGGTTCCGGAGAAGAGAAATCTAAGCAAAGCCCTTCAATAACTTGCTCATAAGAAGCGGAAAGATCTTGGGTGGCAAATTGGTGGTACTCGACTAGCTGTTTAAGGCACTGGTTTTCCCTTGTTAAATTTGCATTCTCTGTTGCTAGTCTCGACTTCTCAGCAAGTAGTGCTTCTAATTGTAGCCTCACCTGTTATTTACGAAATAAAATTCGAGTTTTAGGCTACTGAAACTAATGACACTTCAAACGTGTATAGTCTTTAATTTTGTAGGATTTTACCAAATCATCTTCATCGGGTCTAATGCCTTCTCCAAACCCATCACGAAGCCTCCGGTTTTCTTCCTCAAGCAAAGCACACCTCTCTTGCAGAAAACACATATCGGATTTTACTGTTTTCAGCTCGCTGGCTAGCAAGGTCGATTTACTTGCCATAGACACTGCAAGCTGATATTTATGTACATAAAACATCAAATACTTATCTAACAGAAGAACAATGTACATATGTACCACTGTCGCCTGTCGGGTTTATGTTTAAGGATCCAGGGTCCTGAAAAATCGAAAACCCTTTTCCCGAGTGCACTAGTGTCCCCTATTCTAAGAAAAAATACTTGGATTTGTTCAAGTGCCAAGTGTTGAACACGAGTATACGAGCTACTAACAATGGTCGGAAGAACATAAAACAACATAAATGAAAGCATTAAATACTAAAGCATACATTTTTGACTTTCTTGAGTTGCATCTCAGTTTGGTGCTGCTTCTTTTTCTCATTTTCCCCTTGTTCATCAGAACAACATTCATCAAGCTTTCTCTTGACTCCCTTTTCATCTTCTTCAATGTCTTCACCTTTCTCTAATATTCCATCATGTTCATCTTCAAATTTGTTTGTGCTACTAATTGTGTTGTGGATTATCTCTGTCAATGTCGACGACTTTGCTAAATCTCTAGTTCCCTATTTCATAATTTGCATAACAAAGAAACTTGAGAGTTATTGCCTCTGAATTTCAGGAAGCTAAGTTTAAGACGGTCTCTTTTCATGTTATGTGGTTTAATGTCTGTCGTAAGCTTACGACAGTTTTAAGCACGACTAGCTCTTATACAACACAGATTATAGAATAAGACGGTCCATTTATAACGAGACTGTCTCACGCAATAATTACTGTTTATACAAAGCGTTAATCTCATTTTTAGTTGATTAAACCTTAAATTATGTACACCAGCTCAGTTTAATCGATAATATGGCAATCAGATATTCATCTAATCCAAAAAAGTACATACTACTTCACTCACTAATAAAGTTGCGAAATCGAAAAAAAAAAGTAACAGGAGGAAAATACCTTAAGAGCATTATCAAGGTTACTGGTGAGCTGAGATAATGAAGATGCAATTGAATCAAATCCCCTAATCAATAGCATTGAATCCTCTTTCATTCGCTTTGCTCGACTCGACTCACCGTCAACCTTACACCCAATACAAAATTAAACTCAAGGAAAGGGAAAAATAATACCCAACTTAAAAATTTATTAAAACCTCAAAATGAAAATCAGATTAAAAAAATCAACTAACCATGGTAGAATTAGAAGAGGGTAGCTGGGAATTTCGGCTTTCGAGAAGAACTTGGACACGATTATTCAAATTGCTCCATAAACACTTATCTGAAGTGGGACTAATCAGGGTTATTGCTGCTGAATTTGTCATTGATAATGCTAATTCCTGTAATTAATTAATAATGAAAACCAAATAATTTAATTGAACAAATACCAAATAAGAATGTAAATTTGAGATATTTAGAATTTAGAAGTAGAAAATGTAACCTTTAATTATGGATTGATATTGGTATGTGAAGAAGAAGAAGAAGAAGAAGAAGAAGAAGAAGGAATTAAATTGAACAATAAGAGATAGTGAGTTTGTGTATAAAGGGAGTATAACGGCTAGTTTTTTGGTGGTGAGATAAAAAAGGTGTATTTAAATAGTAGGTGAACTAGGCGCTATTGTCTAACGTTCGAAGGTTATCCTTTTTTTCTTTTTTTTCTTTTTTTTTGGCGGTGGATATTTAATTCTTAAATGTCAATCCAACGGTGTTAATATGTTTGCTTGGGTTCATAATTGTGACTTGTGAGTACTTAATGATGTGGGGTGGCATTCATTAATGGATATTAGAAAGATTAATTTAGTGATTTCACTTGGATTCATGATTTTTTTCCAAAGATTAATTGAAAACCAAATTAATGGCAACGACAACTTCTTTAATGTAAATATTAACCCTTAGACGGATAAAAATATTATGTATCCTTCTTACTTCGAATTCGAACTTCTGAGGTTGGTCGTGAGTGGCCAATTTTGCTGAATCAAAATCAAGCAAATCCACTAGAGAAGATCTTGCTTAAGACACCTTAAGTTAAGACCTCTCACAATTCCCTTTTCATTTTAACATTATTTAAATCGGTTGTGAGTACGTCATAACTTAAGACCGTTTGAAACAAGAATCTATGAATCCACCAAAAGATCATTTGAAAAGACAATGAAAACACGGTTGGAGCTAGGAAGGATCGAAGAGGGAGCTGAATAGCTTTTCTCATTTGTCTAATCCCATTAGTGAATCGCCCATGGAAATTTTCGCCCCTTGTGACAAATCTTGGCCCTGCCATTGAACCAAATTTTGTGTTTTTTGTAGTTCTTAATTGTTGATGACGACTCTTTTACTTAGTACCCGTTTCCATAAGAACTGTCACCATTTTTATCATTTGTAGTCACCATTTTTATTAGCAAATTACTTTATATAGTTCGTTACGCGTTTATTAGTTTTAGAATCTTTGGTACTAGTTTATCGTTTGTAGTAACAATAACTTCTATGTAAAACCGTCTTTGGAAAGACATGAAATGAATGAGAGATACTTGTATTTGCAAGCACAAATACCTGCTAAATAAGAAAATGGCCAGTCCTGCACTGGGAGAAATACAGTTGCTAATCACTTTCATCTGGCTTTACATCTATCAAATATCACACTAGAAACAACCTTCTTATCCCTTTTCTCTTTACATTTCCAGGATGTTACAATTGAGTAATACCCTAACAAAAGAATCACAAACTAATCTTGTATACCAAATCATATGTACCCATTTTATAAGAGGCACAACATACCCCCTCCTAGAATAAAAGCTAGTATAATTCCTGCATCCACTCCGAACACTTGTACACAAAGATCATAGGATTCCTCCCTGACTTCCCGAGACCCTGTAAAACTTGCAACAAACCTCCGCCAATACGAGAGCTTACGCACAAGTAAAAATGTGTCTTCCATGTGCTAGTGGCGGATTCAGAATAATGTACTCTATGTCCAGGTTGTGTATCTTGGATATTGTGGGCATTTTTTTTTTATTATTTGGCAATTGACTTTTGAAAACAAATGCTGCAAAATGAATTATCTTCTAAATATTTTACCTCTTTCATAGCTTCCCAAATTTCCCATCTTGGGAAGCAATGGTAGAATTCCTAGAGTTAACGGACTGCTGTCTGAGGAAGACAGCATAAAGGAGTTCATTCCATGTATCCGGAACGCCAGGCAGGCACCAATGACTACAGTCTTGTCGATGCATGGGAGCGGGTTTAGTGCCCATATAGTACAAGGATGGATGACCATCTTTTCTCTGCAATGTCAAATAGGTGACATTTACCATCTTCACGCTAGGTGTCTTTGTATGATTGGACAGAACACCATTGACGATATTATAGTGGTCCCACATTTGCGGCGAGTAAGGCGCCTCTAAGTCAGGTGTTGTTTCCAAATGACAAGCTCCGCCATTTTTCCAGTCACCTCCACTGTGGATACACAGTTTAGATGATACAGAAGATACCCAGTACATTGGAATGGAAAGACACAGTTTAGATGATACAGGAGATATACAGTCATGTCGCCTGTGCAAGCAACTAAGGGAAAAATATTCGCCATTTGTTTCTTGCTTGGGGAATGGACAAAACTACGCAAATATTATCTTCCTAGGTATGCGCACACCAATATCCACCATTTTCATGTCTGTACAGAATTTATTATGTCACAGTGCAACAAGGCCTTTAAAACATCCTAAAACCCAAATGCATTAAAAACATATAACAGGAAAAACAGAAAACATTAGAGGGTTGTGTTGGCAAACCTGAAATGCACCGGAGCATAGGAACGGAAATAGACACTGGTCTTGGTCACATTCACTTGACTATCTACCCATCTGACAAGAGTCTCAACTGACCGTCTGAAAGCAGTTTCCACAGTCATATTCATCTTCACCTCATTGCCTTCTTGGAAGTAACAACCACTGAAGAATAGTTCAATTCAAATATTAAGAGGTTAAACGCCGGTTCAAGTACGTTTAAAATATGAAAAATACACGTCATCTCAGTTATATTTAGCAGATGGTAGCATGGTAGGAGTATTACTTATGCACTGTGTTTCCCCCCACTAAGATTAAAACTGTTGCTTAATATATAAACGATAATTGTTTCCAAATGAGCAAGGCAGCAAACCAATGACCACTCTGTTGCGACTTGCGAGTAGGCAACCATTGAAATAAATTGCATTTAGCCTTTTGTTTTTATTCCTTTTTAAATATACATCTCATCTCATCTCAAGCACCTCCAATTTGTGTCCATTTCCAAAGGATCAATAGATACAAAACACGAAGTATTATTCAGTGCCTCAAAGGCTCCAGTCTAATAAGGTGAAATAAGAGAGGGAGATGATTGCTGGAAGACCCGTGATGCTAATTGCTACGTGCTCGCTGCTTTTCTCGTCTATGGTTGTTGAAACCAGTAAAAGTAAAGGAGAATTTGGACTTGGCTAGACCAACTGACATTGATGACTACTTCATAAATAAAGTGCACATATTAGAGAGCCTTTTTGTTTTACTCCATATAGTTTAAGACTTTAAACCAGAAGAATTTGATTCTTATTTCAAAACAAATCGGAAAGAAGCAGCGACAATATGCAAAGAACTAAATGAATGATCATCATACATAAACCAACTAGTTAATTCCTCGTGATTTAATCATTCAAACTATGGAGGTATACCTGGCATGAAGAAAGGCTAGAACAAATAGCAAAACAAAGGACGTCATTTTATAATTCTACTCACCTCCTAATAGTCTTATCGTGCGTCCACCAATGGCCAGCATTGAAAATTAGAACATCAGCATCTTTCCACTGGCGAGAGGTCCACTCCAGTTGATCCACTCTCAAAGTGTACCTCACCTGTTCCGGGGCACCAGCAGGTGGCCTGCCTTGAACCACTAAGAAGGGAGCTCTGTAGTATTCAATTGTGCAGTTATAATCCCGAAAACGAAAGATCAGATATCCCATATGCTTTGTTATGGGATTTCCATTTACTTCATATATTGAAGACTTGTCAGGAATTGCAGAAGAAAGCATGCATAAAAGAGACTCCCATTGATTCCTTCCTATAGAGTCACCAACATATACAAGCCTTTTGTTCCTAAGCTTTTCCAACATCACCTTTGCATCGAATCTGTTACAAACAAGCCGAGATATAACATGTTATTATTGACACTCTACATCAAGGCATATGGCATAATTTGGATAACACACACAAGGACTAAAGTGTATGCAACAGCCTTCACAAACAAAGGGGTAAGGAGGGACAGATGTATGCAACAACACCCTGGTTCTAATGTCCGCTATTATGTAGTCGAATCATTTTGTCCGCTATTAGTGAGTAATTTGAAAACATCCAATCGAAGATTAATTTTGTTATCGGTTCAAAGAGATGCACATAAAGCAAGTTAATTTGAATCCCCGTCTAAGAACTTTTAGCAAGGAATAACCAACCAGCTACACTAGCTGACACCCTCAACTTGGAATTAATAATTTCGAAGACAACAACAGTACCTGAACGGTTAAAACTTAAAACCCATCTCAACTGCATAAATATCTTGCCATAGGATCCAATTAAACACAACCAAAATCTATCTAAAATGTGAGGATAAAAACATCAGTATATTTATTTCAATCTATGTTTAAAGGGGAATAAAAACTTCACAAACACCATTGTCCAATACAGTAACTAACTGACATCAATGACTTGGCACATTCAAGAAAACAACATTGAAACTACCTGAGACATTGAAATTGCAATGCCTGCTAGTTGGACCCAATAACATATTATTTGCCAGAAGTCTTGTATGAGATCGTCCCAAGGGATAAAACTAAGCATATAAGAATACATCCTCATTTAGTTGTAGGTTTAATGGGTCTGACTCTCCGAGTGTCACATCACATGTAAGACCGTCTCAAACAAGAATTTGTGATTGCATCAACCAATAGTTGTTCAACCAGTAGTTGTTGCATTCACATTTGGAAACTTATCCTAATGACCCCAACACCATGTACTCCTATAGTCCTATCACTCCTATGTCTACCAAGTAATTTTGACAAAACATAACAACTTTGTGACATCAAAACTATACATTATAAAACAAGTCTCTTGTGAAAAAAAAAAAAAAAATCCGTCACCAACCATGTACCCCTATAGTTGTAGGCACTTTGCTTTTGTCTTATCTACCCATACATACGGTACTATTTGACCTGTAAGCTTGCGAAGATATACCGTCACAAATGAGGATTTGTGTTTAAAAAAACACATGCAAGATTGCAAGTCAGCAAGTGAAAGCAATAATAAACCCATGAACAAATTAAAATTACAAAAAGGAAATAAAAGAGAAATAAAAGAACCTTGGCATATCACATTTATTGGGTTGCCATCTCCACTTAGTATAAGAATGATCAGGTCTACCATTTTGCAAACACCTAAAACCACCATCAGAAAATGAACAATCTTTTGAATCATAAAGTGGGTATGTCTCATCCCATACCCATTTCCCTTCATAATAATCACATTCTTCTTCACTTTTACTATTATTACTATTACTATTAATATTATCGTTAATGTTACTTTTACTACTCTCGTTGTTGTTTCCTCGAATGAAACCAATCCTAAACTGCCACCTGGCCGGTGCTTCTCCTTTTTGACCGTTGACTTGAACACCATGGTCAAAGTAAAAGAAAGAACACAAGAGAAATAATGTAAGAAGCAAGAAGAATACTAAACTGACTGAAAACTCATGTGGGTTGTTTAAACGGTTTAATTTCTTGAAGAAATCAAGTTTACTGTTGTTGTTTATGTTCATGTTTTTGATTTCTTCTCCACTTTTACTGAGTTTTGGCCCTCTATAGTAGTGCTGTGAAATGGGTGAAATGGGTGGTTTCATTTTTACAGTTGTTTATTATTTTATTTAAAAAATACGAGGTAATATTATTATAATATAACAGTTTAAAGTTTAAAGTAGCATCTTTTGTAAAGTAGGAAAAAAATATGAGCACTATATCAGAAAGTTGAGGAACGGTATGATTTTTTTGAAGAGGGAAATACACAAAAGTGACAAAAAGGAAGGATGGAGGATTGGAGGGAGAAACTAGAAATGGGAATTCTTTCAAAGGGGCAACGGGTAGTGTATATAATACTCCCTCCGTCCCGGTCATTTGTTTACCTTTACTTTTGGCACAATTATTAAGAAAATGGGAGGGGATCATTTGTAGTTGTACTAGGTGGATGACAAGTGGACAATTGTCCCATTGGGTAATCACATTACTCATAAATTATCTTCCTATTATAGAAAGGTAAACAAATGAATGAAACACCCTAATATGGAAATGGTAAACAAATGACCGGGACGGAGGGAGTAACTATAATAATATGTAGTTTAAATAAATAAATAAATAAAATTATATGATCATGATTGCTATAATATGTAGGTTAATTAAATAAATACATAAAATTATTTGATGATGATTGATGTTGTTATTATTGCTATTAATATGGTTTACTATGTTATTACGGCCTGTAGGGGTGTTCACCGGTCCAAAACCGGATCGGATGGTCATTTTTTTCAAGATCGGAGACCGAACCAGTCAAGAGGGGAGCCGGACCGGACCGGACCGAAATCCTTAAGGTCCGGTTTTTTCCGGGTGTGGACCGGACCGGTTCTACATTTTAAAGGGAAAATTGAATTTTTTTGGTGTGGGCCGGACCGGAGACCGATCACCATATTTCTTGGAACCCGAAGCCCGGACCGGTATGTATTCGGTATGAATTAGCAATTTCAAATGTAAGCTTAATGTAAAATTACATTATTTGTAGTTGATTAATTTTGTTATATACCTGGCCTACAATAATTTAGTCTACCACAATGTACTTACTCCGTAATAGTCATTTCGTATGCAAGTAGATTGTTCCAATATTAATGAGGAAACTTAAGTAAATGTATCAAAGTAATAATAATAATCCTCCCTTAATATAAAAGCTAGGTTTTTTGGAGATTTTTAATTGGTTCCTTGATTTAAGGAAGTAAAAAGTAACTTATCTGATTTCAATAGTGGGGTTCCTAAAAATTAGGAGTTTTAATTTCTACACCTATTTCTCTATTTCAACAACTTCTACCTTCCACATTATTCATTATACATCTTCTATAATATTAACTATATAATTAATACATGAATCATGTCACCAAAAAAAAAATACATGAATCAATGATATCATACAAATAAATTATAAGACAAATGAATTAAAAAATTACAAATTAATGTGAATCAATTTAAATTTTCTTATATGATAAAAAAATACTGTATATAAAGAAATAAAAAAAAGTTTGTCATACTCAATAAAATCAATATTTTTTTTAAAGAACGCAAATGAGTTTAATTAGATTAGATAAAATCAATATTTCTTAAATTTCTTCAACTATTGAGATTATAAATTAAATAGGGTAACAAAAAATGTACAACCTTTGTATAAAGTTAATTTAAGAAATAAAAAAAAGTTTGCCATACTCAATAAAATCAATATTTTTTTTAAAGAACGCAAATGAGTTTAATTAGATTAGATAAAATCAGTATTTCTTAAATTTCTTCAACTATTGAGATTATAAATAGGGTAACAAAAAATGTACAACCTTTGTATAAAGTTAATTTTTGATTTTATATACTTAGGATCCGTAGCAAAAACGTACTCCGTATACATTTTTTAAATTCATAACCGCAATTTTTACAAGTTCGGAACTATTATTTTTAGAACTGCGATTTTCTTAATTTATTTCATAATAATGATGAAAAATAAATCCGTGCATTCTTTGCACGGGCTTAAAACTAGTTATTATTATTACAAAGTTGGAGACACTACCCTAAATTTCAAAAACGGATCACAATTCACACGTGTATTAGGTTAAGATAGGACTTGATGAAAGATTTAAAAAAAAATTGAGGGAAAGATTAAAATGTACTCATAGGAATCTACTATATACTAATCCACAAACATTTAGAGTCTTCCTAGTGGCTGCAGAAATTCAGGAATAATGGGTCCCACATCAAAACTAAAACATTAATTACCCTCTCTCCTCTTCTGACTTATTTAGACTATGTTTACGTATTTACAAATTCTGTTTACATATTTTATTTTCATACACAATTCCATAATTTTTTTCATATTCCATGATTAAAAAAAATATTATAAACTAATAATTTCATGCAAAACAAAGTCCAAAAATTAAAATTACAATACTCTTGCAACTAAAAAAAATAATTTCAATTTCAAACAATTAATAATTAATAATTAAAATTACAATACTCTTGCAAAAAATTTCTCAGACGGAACTATAAATTGCTTGATGAGACGGAACTATAAATTGCTGGATGAATATACCTGTAAAAAGGCAATACAAGAAAAAAATTGCTCATTCTCCATACATACACCATGCTTAACAAATTAAACGAGGGATATATATAATCAGAAAAGGGGCAAGAAAAAAATGATAATCCTAATTTATAAAAAGTGCTCATTCTCGATGAAAAAAATTGAAAATTACGACATTACGATAATCGTATGTTCTGGAAGCAGCACAAGTGCACAAATGTTTTATCAGTCAACAACATTAGCAATTAATTTGTTAATTTATAATTTATTTATATACAAAATGTATACATTAATCATAACTCTTAGAGATAAAAAAAGGATAATTATCAACTAATGTTTGATCAGTCGACAACATTAGCAATTAATTTATTAATTTATAATTTATTTATATACAAAATGTATACATTAATCTCCAGGGTAACAAGCAAACAAGGTTTGAAGCTATTGATTTGCGACAATAACAAGCGTACATCCAATACTACAACGAACGTAGTTTACAAAGAAATTTTTGAGTATTTGTAAAGTTTTATATAACTTATACATTTGTAGGATAATTTTCATCGTATGTTATGATTAGTAAATAAATTTATATGTACGTCGGATATGCAATTATGACTATTTATATTGTCACGGTCTTGCAAATTTTATTACTTAAATTTATATGCTTCCGTAACCAATGATAATGATTGATATTACGACCCGTGTATTTTTTACACGGGTTTAAAACTAGTTAGGTTTAGATAGAGCAATTCACACGATGTTAAGTTGGAGACTTGTGTGAATTGTGATACATTTCAATTAGCAATTGTTATTTCGGAACGATGTGAGTTCTAATATTACTTTCGGTAACTCACCCCTAGAGTAAGTATTTAAGTAAGATAAACGTGTTAAGAATTTAATGACTACCTTTGTATTTAAGGACATCATTAAGTACCATTTCAGTAAATGTTTTGGTCATTACTACTGATGGTCATGTTGAATAAAAAGCATTTTTTACTACCATTTGACTTTTATTAATCATTCCGTTCGTATTTTAGTAATCGAGTTAGGATGGTTAGTATGGTGCTCGCTTATGCTGAAAATTGAAAAGTCACGAGTTTACTTTGTGCCATTATTTGTTTGTATTGCCAAAAAAATTCATCCTTCTTAACTGCAACGTACGTTTAGCTTCACGCATCATTGTCCCCTTATGCGTGTTCCTTTCTTCCAACCATTTGTCCTTATCTTGAAAATTTATATATCCTCCTTGAAACCTTTTACACAAATATATAGAATAATCACCTAAGAAAGACGGTCTTACAATATGTTCCGAAATTTTGTAAATAACTATAATGACGAACACAGGTAAATATGTAATAGAAATAAAATTGAAACTTGGACAATGAAAATTGTATAAAAATAAGTAACATGTGAATTATATAGTATAAGAATAAAACATACAAAGACTTTATCCCTAATCATGATCAAACCAACATACTAGCCATAACAATATTCTTACATATCTATTATTGTGTGATAATCATTTGCCTCGCCGACATAAACGATTGTTAAATTTGAACAAGTTATCACCATGCATGTGATTGCTAGTGCATCTCCGGTGTGCCATAATCATATCATTTGCATAGTCAATTGCTATTATTTGCTACGTATTTCAATAATTAGGCACCAACTATTGCACATTTGTACTCATTAGTCATATTACCATTTACAAGGAGTAATTATTCCATATTGACAACCTATTTTTTTTATATATACCATTCAGTTTAGTCCAATTCGAGTCGGGTAGGACTAGGGATGTCAATGGGGCGGGTCTCACCCCACACCCGCCCCAAGTGGGGTGGGTGCGGGTAATGATTTGACGGGCGGTGGGGCGGGGCGGGTAACAAAAGTGACATTCGTCGCGGGTCATGGGGTAGGTGCGGGTATCACATGAGACCCGCTCCGTACCCACTCCGCCCCACACCACGTCACCACCCGCCTCGCATGTCCCCGCCCCGCTTATACCCGCCTTAATGATCTCCGGCTCGCCTATAGTATACATCTAGCTAATTAAAATTTTACAAAAAAATGATTATTTTCAAAAGATAAAGGCTAAAATAATAAAATAGACTTGTTTGGTAGCTTATGTACTAGTTAATTGAATGTGAAATTATTTCATAATTCATACCACTTTCCGGATACTATTTGTATAAGTTGTACGAAACTTAATATTTTAGATTCATGATTTGTTTTTTAAAAAAAAAAATTATAAGGAGAAAGATAATTTGGCGGGTTAGCGGGTCCCCGCGGGGCGGGGGCGGGTTTGAAAAGTTCAACCCGCATGGGTCGTGGGGCGGGTGTGGGTACGCTTAATAGTTCGCGGATGCGGGTGCGGGTTACCCATCCTCCGCACCCACCCCGCTCCATTGACATCCCTAGGTAGGACCATTAAGACGGTAAAACTCTCCCTCATGAGTTTTAACACTAGTTCATTTCCAGGGTTCGCACACGAGAAAATTAAGCTAGAACAACCTCTTGGCAATCTAGGTAGCACCAAAACGGACACGGACACGTGATACGGCATCTCGTGAAATTTAGGACACGGGACACGGCATTTAAATTTAATAAAATATATATTTTATAGTTATAAATAACATACAATTTTATTTTTGTATTAGTATTTGATATTAAATGTAAATAATTGAGTGTAAAACTTGACTTTAAGTATAATTTATTCGCATTTCTCACCCAAACTCATCTTTTAATCAATTTTCCCACCCAAACTCATCTTCTAATCAACCTTTTCTAGTCTTTCAATCTCACATTCCTTGTTTATAGGTGTCCGTGTGTCCGTGTGTCCTTGTGTCCGACACAGTGTCCGACACGGGACGGCTGGTTAGGAGAAGTGTCCGTGCTACCTAGTTGGCAATTGATCTAAGTGACTAAGTGCTTCCATATCGACAACCTATAATACTTTAGTTTTGTCAAGGATCAAGATATTGCAGTTGTCGATGAATTTATTACGAATTATATGACAATGAAATGGCAAATCGGAAAACTCACATGGTACCCTCGAGGTTTGCCATTTTGCACGAAATACCCAAAATTTTGATCTAGAAAACTTTAAGAGGTCATAACTCATGTTTACGAGATCAGAAAGTGACGATTTTTTTTTTCAAATCGATCGTCTTTCCAAGTACTACGATTTGAAAAAAAATTGTCGAGTTTGGAATTCGTAACCAAGAGATATGCTCGCTCAAAGTTTGTTCGGTCAAAAAAACTTTGACATGCAATAACTCCTAGCTACGGGATCCAAATACAATAATTTTTTTTTCAAATCGTAGTTCTCGGAAAGAGGATCGATTTGAAAAAAAAAATCGTCACTTTATGATCTTGTAAACACGAGTTATGACCTTTTAAAGTTTTCTAAATCAAAATTTTGGGTATTTCGTGCAAAATTGCAAATCTCGGGGGTACCATGTGAATTTTCCGAATGGCAAATAATGATGTCCATCAAGATAATTAAAAATGAAATTTTCATGTAGGGCTTCATATATTATTGAGTCAATTAATCCAATAATGCATGATTTGAGTGTTAACGTCGAAGTTTCTCATGCCTCACCCAAAAAGATAAGGATGGCTTGGCAAGATGACATTGGGCCGATTGTGGCCATTCTCATGCCTAAATTCATTTTGTTTTCCTCCGATTATGTCATTTCTATTTTTTTTTTTTTTTTAATTATCCTTTTTGGTAACTAGATATACCCAAATTGGAAAAGGATCAAAGAGAGTATGACATAAGTAGAATGTCTAGGGATTAGTAAATACTTGTCTCATTGATTTAATCAATGTGTTATTTCACTCGTTTTAATTTTAATTTGAAGATAGATATACTAAATTAGGGGATAGATGAACCGTTTCTACCAAAACGATACCATGATAGATGAACCATTTCAAATAAAACCTTAAGGTGATGGTTGAGGCTCATATATTATAGTTATATTCTATTATTAGGGTTGTAGAAGTTCAATTGATTTGGGGTTTTAATAAGGGTTGGTGAGTTTTATAAGTAAGGGTAGTTTAGATAGATTAATTACGTTAAAGTTGTAATGTCGTTATTAGATTGGATTTTTAAAACATAGTCAGCCTAATCCATATTAGGTGTTAATTTTTTTGAGTTAAGTAGGAATTAATGTGGTTATTAGTAAAACTAGTATAGACCTCGTTTAATGTATGCACGGTGTATATAGACATTACTTTCAGTATTATACTTAAACATTTTAAAAGTAAAACCTCATCCTTGATTACAATTTGATTTGAGAAATTAACCAAAAGAATCAAACTTGAAAGAAACGATCTGAATACAAGGGTTTGATTCGCTCAAAGGAAATGTACAAAGCTAAAAACAATACTTAGAACTCTAAAAATATAATAAAAAAATGTACGGGATTTCTAAAATAATAATATATTTATAGTAAGTATATGCCTAATGATGAAGCCCAAGTTAATTAAGTGGAATCGACTGGTTATGAGTCTCGAACCGGTTGGTTCTCCATCCAACCAATCAGTTCTACGTAAAACCTGACTGTTCTGCTTGATCGGCGATACTCGATGAGGTGAGATGTGTGAGTAATGCTTGATGAGGTAGGGTTGATTGAAAATGCTCGTTAGTGGCATACGTGGTGATTAAGTGGTGGTGGGTGATGTGACTGGTGGAGTGGGCGACGTTAAGATGGTGTTGTTGTGGCGATCGAAGAAGGAGAGATGGTGTCTATTGGTGATTGGTAAAGGCGTTGGGTGGTGGTGTTAGGTTTTGCGTGCATTTCCAATTCACAACGAGTGTACTACTCTGTATTATTTTGGGGTCACTCAACCGAGTACATAGGAGTACTCGATCGGGTGAGGCAGGGATTGCTTTTGGGTCGTGTTTGAATTAGAGTCACTCAGCCGAGTAGGTGCAACACTTGATTGAATAAGTGCCAGTCGACCAAGTGCCCCAACCCCAAGGGACTCAACCGAGTCGCGGAATTGTTGAACCGCTTTAGTCTTATTTCTTTTCTCTTAATTCGAGGATTTAGTTATGAGTCACTATATAAAAGCCCTGTGCAGTCATATCAATCATTTCACCACCTTGAAACTCACCCAAAACCCTAATTAAATACTCCTTAGCATTAAGGAGGCAAGAATCTTAGATTCCACCAAGATCTCACCTTTAATCATTGATTGTGGGTAAGAATCATTCAACCTTCATTTCCTTTCTTTAATTTCAGTATTTAATGTTAATTGGTCTTACTTAAAGTTGTCTTAACCTATCTTTAATGAGATTGGCTTGTAACCTTGAGGATTTACCCTTATATGTTTGTTTTAGTCAATTTAGACCTAGAAATTGGGGGAAAACTCATTGTTGTTCTTAATATTAACGCTTTAGACTTAAAGATAAAGTCTTTCCATTTATTGACCTATAATTTGGGATTTGGGACTAAGAATTTAGGGATTTTGGTCATACTTTTGTACGCGGATCATTAGAAGAGGATGATATATATTTGTATGTTATTATGCCAGTTATAAGAGCCGATTTCATAGAAGAGGAGTTCTGGTCTTGCTTGATTGATGTTTTGCATAAAAGGTAGAGACCTCTATACTCAATCCTAGTTTACATGTAATTTTGATATAATTTGAAAATAATGACATTGTCTATGTTGATTGTATGATGTATGATGATGATTGATTTAATGATGTTATATATGCATTGTGTGATATTGATGACTTGAGATTATGATGTTTGGACCGGTACGGGTGATATGATTTGAGAATAGTGACATTGTCCATGTTGATTATATGATGTATGATGATGATTGATTTATTAATGATGATATATATGCATTGTGTGATATTGATGACTTGAGATTATGATGTTAGGACAGGTACGGGTAAACATATTCCTTTGAGGCGCCATCGTACGTGGAGGGCCGCCTAAATCCTTCACTTTTAGACTCACCAATAGAGGGGACATGCACGTTCAATGGTCTGGGGCGGTGTCAAGCCCCACATGATGCCTTGTGATTTGTAGCAAGCATCTGAATGTCTTGTGATTTTAGCAAACATCCTTGATTGTGATTAAGATTGATTTATGTGATGGTGTTGGAATCGGTTGATACGTTTTGCATATGTATGATCTTGTGGGCGTTGTCACTTGTGTTATCAATGTGTTACATATTGATTTCTCTGCTCAACTTTGGTTGACGTGTTTTGTCTCTTGTGAAATTCTTTTAAAAAATTATATATTGTCAATCCACTTGACAATTACGGGTTTTGGTGTGAGTAGGTTAGTATATCAGGTATTGCCTCGGGAGATTGATAATGATGCATGTTGTAACACCCTTATTTTACCAAGAGCCTTTAGCAAGACATTCCCAATTAAATAGGGTTGTTACCATCTCAGTTGCCTGAGGTAATATATATTCCCTCCTATCCAGACCAAACTACCCATACACTATTTCAAGTCAAACTTGATAAATATTGACCTTGATTATATGTAGTAAATTTAACAAATTTGTATATAAAATTGACATATTTACATGTATTATAAAAAGAGGTTTCGGAAAATTATAATTTCACCACAAAAAGTAATACATAGATGAAGAAAAACGTAGTCAAAGTGTCGTCTCGTAGACCGTGAAAAGTCAACTGGGTAGTTTGGTCTGGATAACATGGAGTATCAAAATATAACAACAAGAGTACTTTAATTCAAATAACTCAATCAAAATTACATAATCAAATAATATCGTCTTACAAACCAACTGTCGTAGTAATATTTAAATGATTATATGAATGAAAGACTGTATTAAAATAACTAAATGATACATCTATGGTGATGACTCCTTTAACTGTCTCATCTGATTCGTCCCACTCGTCTATCCACATAAAAGGTACGTCACACTTATTGCAAACATGTACAACTCACTGCTCACCAAACGGCCATAAACTACCAAGAGGATCACCACAGAAGCTGAGAATAATAATAAGAAGCACACACGGTCCACCAAAGATTGAGTAGAGTAATATATTACTCAATAATGTACGCATAAACGACAATAATCAACTATACTCAACAATAGCCAACATTACTCCGAACGCCTGGCGACCTACTCTATCCGCAGATCGACATCTCAATATATACATATACTACGTACGCCTGACGACCTCCTCAATCCGCATATCGACATCTCAATATACTAGTAGGCACATCTCATATCAAAGGGCACAACAATGGCCATATCAAATATAATTAATAAGAATTCTCATCAATCACAATTATCACAAATACAATTCCAACACAGGAATTGCCATAACATAGTATCACATAGATTGAGTAGAGTAGAACCCTACCTTTTTTTTTTTTGCAATTCTTCAATAACACGCCTAGCATAAGCAACTTCAAAAACATTCCTCTACGAAACTGTTGCCGTCAAACATATAATAATCCCAATCACTAACTAGCAAATATCATCCACTAATTGGTACTAACTTTCTCAATTTCTAAGATTAGATCTAATGATTTACGCATAAGATGAGATAGATAAATTACTAAACTATTAAAGAATGAATTATATAGCATACTAGGGCTTACCACCAAATAGTTGAATACAAGATGAACTACCGTCTTCTAGATTCCTAACTCAATTGTTTTAATCTCTCAATTAGGTTCATGTTTTTTTGTGATTTATGATGATAATGGGGAAAAAGGTTTAAAGGTTGGTTAGAGATGGGTTTAAATAGAATTAGTGTATTTTAGTCGGGTTTAAGAGTAATTTACATAAGATTATAACTGATAAGGGTAAAGTCGCGTCACCTTAATCAAAGTAAAACCTAATTCACTACTAACTAATAGTCAGCGGTAAGCAAGGTATCGAATCCACAGGGAGGCGGTAGTATTCTAATCTGTTAAACTAGGTTTGTCTGTTAAGTAACAATTTCTGGGTTTGAGATTTGAGTTCTAAACTAAAAGCAATCAACAATAACAATAAATAATAACAATAACAACTAATACTAATAACAACTAATAATAAGCAATAACTAACTATAAGCAATAACAAACTAATAAGGTTGAAAACAATGAGATTAAAAGTCTAGGGTCTCAGGTTCACTAGGATTATTGTTCAGGGATAGGGATAAAATCAACTATCATGCAATAAAGCTATCTAAGGTCACAAGATCGGTCGATTCAATTATGCCCTTTAGATCTACAATTTAACATGCGATCGCTATCATTAAACGAGTTCTATTCAATTATCGTAGCCTATCTTAGTCTTAACCCGGTCGGTGTCAATCCTAATTTGCGAGACTAGTTAATTAATCCTGGCCAGTAATCAAACAACTAGAATTAAAACGATAATCAAACGATAACCATGCAATTGCAATTCAATTAATCAATCTACCCCTTCTAACAATCCTAGATCCCCTTTCAACCCTAGAAAGGAATTTAGCTACTCATAATAATATAAACAACAACAATATTAATTAAAGTAAACATGATTAACAATTATGAAAGGATGAACAAAGAATAATTAAAGAACAAGAAAGCAATTAACTGAATAACAAAGAAAGATTAGGAATACCGATTACAAGATGAACTAAAGACAATCGTCTTTGATGAATAAAATCCAGCGGAAAAGTAAATTAAACTAAAGTTTCTGATTTAAACCCTAAAAGTATTTTAAAGCCTAAGAAAGCATGTATAAGAATATCTAATTAAGAAAGACGAGCTTTCTTTTTATATTACAAAAGATCCTACTAATTAGGTTAAATTTAAGGAAAACACGAAAATCCGCCGAAATAGTGACTTGCTCGATCGAGCAAGGGCCTTCTGCTCGATCGAGCAAGCTCTGACCACGACTCGACCGAGCAAGGTTGGACTGCTCGATCGAGCAAACCTTCTTTTAGCTCGTTTTCTTCACTTTCCTTCATTTCTTCTCTTTTCTTCCTCGATTCCCGTGCCTAGCTTCTACGATCCAACTCCGCCATGCTCCATATCATCTCAAAAAGCTCCAAATGCATCCAATCTGCATTAAAACATAACAAAAGCGGCAGAATCGATATTCTAGCTAAAATAGCATAGAATAAGCAAGGAAATACGGTAAATCGAGTTAAATGCATCTAAGGGAGGCATAAAATATGTATATAAATAATGATCATCAAACTCCCCCAAACCAATCCTTTGCTTGTCCCTAAGCAAATAAAGCACTCGACACATACAAAGACAAACATACAAATAGTGAATGAAAAACTCAAAGCTAATGTTAATGCACATACAAATCCCAAGCTATCCATATCTATAACAAAGTAATGACCAAGTTGTACCAATAAAACAAATTCAAAGGCACGGGAAAGTAGAAAACGCAGCTCATAATCCAAGATTTTACATGATACCGTAGTGTAGACAAAACCAAATACCTTTCAATCTTGCAAGGCTCAATTTGTCGGATTCTCGCGGATTCACTCAAGCACTCATAAGTTTATGTAAAGGTGAGTTTTGTGAAGATAGAAAGAAATAGAAACACTCACTCAACTTATGAAACATGCATGCATTCTAATGTGATAGTAATTTCCCCAACAAATACGCATTCGCTACAAAGTACATGAATTAGGACAAAAAGGAAGGCTAATGGGTGAAGGTAGAAATGGGTTGTGCCAAGGCACGTTTGGGAATGTGGGGCTAAGACCGGTAGTCGCAGCGACACGTACCAAAACAAATCTACAAGACTAGCACAAACCAACACCGACTAGAGAAATCATCTTAAACTTTGACAACACAAGAGAGAGATCGATATTGCTCTCTGAAAAATGGATTAGACTCTAGTAAATTCCCTTTCATTTTCCCTTGAATAATTCAATGAAGCAACATATTTTTCTTCTTTTTTTTCCTTTTCAAATCAAATCTCTTTTTTTCTTTTCTTCATCATTTTTTTTTTTTTTCAAATCAAATCTTTTTTTTTCTTTTCTTCAATATTTGCTTCACAACTTTTCTCAACAAAGGGAATAAATGACACAATTGCCAACATACTTGCTACACCCATTTGATATTCTTTTTCAGAAATCCCGACCCAACCATAGTAGACAAGTAGACAAGGAAAACATGCAACTGCGACTGTCCCGATAAGGTAGGCAAGTTCTAGGAATGTAGCTATTAGATAGGTTATGAAACAGGCTACAAAGGCTCAAATGGGCTAAACATAGAGAACTCAATAATAAGGGTATAAAATCAAGTCTTTTTGGCTATGTGAGGCTTATTTGAACAAAAAGAACCACCTTTCATCATGCACTTATCAAACGAACGCGTATAGTATCAAGAAACGAATGTCACACTTATGCAATTTGATGTTACACATTCCACAAGGAGTACCACACTCAAGCCTAAAAACAATGAGACCAGTTTATTGATGTTCCTGGCCTAGGAAGCTCTATAGACCTCAGAATTTTAAGTGGTTTACCAACAAAAATTGCCAAATCTAATTAGCATAAGGTATGTCAAAAACAATCAAGACTTGTACTATGAGCTTTGTTTTCGAAAATAGTAAGTCAAAACAATGTACATGGACAACTTATTTGGGATTCAAATGCAAAAACAATGCAAATTATCATCATTGTTATTCAATTCACCAAGACTCGATGACGATGCTTTTTATACGGTGTCGTTAAATCCGCAAATTAGCTAAATCAAATAACAATTTATAAAGCCAAATCTAGACTCAAACCAACCTAAGTAAAAGGGTAGTAAGGGTAAGACAAGGATCGAACCCAAGGGAAGGCGATGATTGCTAAAAATCTAATCTAGACTCTTGGTAAAAACCGATTTAACAAATTAATTAATCTAACCACAAATTAAAACACTAATTGAAACAAAAACTTGAATTACTTACAAACTATGATATTCACAATGGGAAACATGTAGGAAAAAACACAAATGGAGAAAGTTTTTCATGAGAATTGATAATCAAGTCTAAAATTACTAACAACAACTAAATACTCAAAGATTCAAATATGGATAAATAACTTAGTGCAATTATCCCAAGTTCTTCCACAATTAACAAAGTAAAGATCCCTCCTTTCCTTCCTTTCTCTAATTATCTACTACAAACTTCTAAAAACTAGCCACCAATGAATTAAACCATCCATAAATGACTCAATACAACTAAACTCATACTTATTAAAACATAAGCATAAATAAAGATGCAAGCTTTAAGCACAAAACCAAAGAAGCATGCTAGAATCATGTAATAAAACATTAAACCATGTCCTAAATACACAATAATCCAAATTCCACTCAAAAGGTTCCAACTTTTAAACCAAAGTTACAAACTTTCAAGTTGCTTCAACAAATATCAAGACAAATCAACCAAATTCATCAAGACAAGCAATTTAATCAAACAAACAATTACTAAGATGGTTAGTCTTAACAACAATTCATTCAACAATGAAATTCAAACAAGGAAAATGGAATTAAATAGCGAAGGAAGGATTAAAAAGGTCTTACAATGCTAAAAGGGAAGAACTTGTTCAAATTACACTAAGCAAAAGAAGATTAGCTACCCATAGTCTTCATATTACAACCCATTTCTAAGCAAAAACCCTTTACAAAAGCCAAACTTGAAGAACAAAAGTAGAGAAAATGCTAAGGAAAATATAATGTTGTATGTTGAATGCTTCCCCCCCTTGCCTCTCTTCAGAAATCTTCTTTTATACCCTTGGTCCGCAAACCTAGGGGCCTTGAAAGGTGGGCTTCCAAAAGACAAGACGAGAAAAGGAAGAAAACCCGTGCTGAGAGACGACGCAGGCTGCGTCCTACGACGCAGGCTGCGTCCTACGACGCAGGCTGCGTCGTGCTGACGCAGGCTGCGTCGTGCTGACGCAGGATGCGTCGAGCACTGCCGAATTTTTGCCTTGTTTTCCTTCTTGACTTTCGTTGACCCCATGGATATTGACCCCGCCTTGACTTCCATTGACCCAATGGGCTTGGTCTTCATACCTTGATGATTCATTGCTAGCCCATTCAAAATTTCCGGGTTTTGGGTCTCGGGTTTTCGGGTTTGACTTTTATTGACTTTTGGGATTTGACTCTAAAAGTGACTTAAAATACTAAATACTAACATTATTACTAAAACTAAAATTAACATAAAACAACACTAATGACCCGTAAAAAGTAAGACGAAAGACTCTAAAAATTGCTACTAGACACGACAATATTTGACGTTGTCAAACACCCCCACACTTGGACTTTTACTCGTCCCGAGTAAAACTCGAGATTAGCACAAATGACATGAGCCCAACAAAGTGTGTGTGGAGGTATTGACCTCTCTTCCCTCACTACACACTTCTTATACTCCCTCTTAAACAATCCACCAATTACAAAAACAAAATAAAAAGACTCAATTCTTGTGACACTCTTCTCTCACTCCCCCTCCTTATATCATCCCTCAAGACTAAGGACACGACATGCCACCTACTCCGACTCAACTCAATTCCTCCCTCCTTATAGCTCCAAATAAAGTAGTATGACCATCTTTGCCTTATCCCAAGGCATAGCGAGATGGTCTTTCTCAACAACCTTCACACAAATCCACTCTTTATATCACCCCCTTATTACTCCACTAATGCAAATCATGGTTACTTGGTTGGCCCCAAACTTCACAATTTGCACAACCAAGCGACCACCAAAACAATCCACCAATTTGAAACAAAGTTTTGTGACTCAAAAATAAAAATAAATGGGATCCTAAGCTAGCCTCCTTCCAAATTTCCTCCTTATCACTCCCTTCTTATTCCTCCAAAAATTCTCATCATAGGAAGAATTATGCTCAATTTTTTTTCATTTTTTCATTTTTTCATTTTTTTTCTTGAAAATCCCTCATTTTGCCTAAGGTGCCCTTTCGGGTTTTCACCTTAGCTTTTCCTTTCCTCTCATTGGTGGCTCGCAACTCGATTCTTCATTTTGCCCGGAATGCCCTTTTGGGTTTTCATTCCGTCCTCGGCCACCTTCCCAATCTTGCCTAGGTGCCCACCCTTGTGGGTTTTCACCTAGCCGGGATTTTCAAATTTTTTTTTTTTTTTTTTTTTTTTTTCTTCAAAATAAAGGCATAAAAAAAAATTTACAATGCACCAAACAAAACAAAACAACTATGTACAATCTTCTCCCCCACACCTAGAATACACAATGTCCTCATTGTGGAGGAGAAGAAAAAATGTTACCTCATCAATTATCGAAAGGAGAAGACCCCGAGGCACCTCCTCGGTTTCTCCTCCTATCCCTTTCTTCTCTAATCCGCCTTCTTCGCTCCATGCCTTCATCAAGGGTTGCTTGGGTGTAAGGAAAAGGGTAGCCCGGGTTTTGTTGCATGGACATCCCAAAGAGAGAGCTAGCTAAGCCATAGACGTCCTCATGTGCCACCGCATCCTCATAGGAGTCTTGAAGATAGGTGTGGTGGCGCTCATTTTGAACGTTAAAGTGGCTCGTAGCTTGCTCCCTCCAAGCATTTTGGGTGGCCCACATTTCATTTTGTTCCCGCCATCTTTTATCTTGTTGCTCTCTCCATAGGCGGGCTTCCTCTTGCCCGTCTAGCATCCTCCTCCATTCCTCACTTTGAGCCCTCTCGGCCTCCGCCCTCAATCTCTCCCTCTCCTCCACAACATTGTGCCAATCATCCAAACTCTCAAGACTACCTCCTTGAAGTTGTTGCCAAGTGTTTGAGGCATCCACCCTCCCACTAATGTGTGCCAAGACGTCGTTGGTGCTATCAAAATAGTTAGCCATTTGTTGTTGCCATGGCTCCACGGGTGTGCTAGAACGACCCTCCGCATCAAACATGGGGGTGTCGGTATCATGGTGGCTTTGGAATGGTGATTGGAAATGAAATGGTGGTGGTTGTTGTTGTTGTTGTTGTTGTTGTTGTTGTTGTTGTTGTTGTTGTTCAAAATTGGTGGTTTGGGAAGGTCCTTGCTCAATTGCAAGGATCTCAATCTCCTCTCTCAAATGCTCACTTCCCTCACCACCTTCTCTCCTTACCCTCCTTTGCCTCAAAGGCACTTCTTCTACCTCCTCCTCCTCCTCCGCACTACTTACCCCCAAACTTTCCTCCCTAGGACAAACAAAATCCCATGCCGCGGGTCCTCTAAGTAAAGGATTGTTTTGAGGTCTAGGCAACTTCATGTAGCTTAGCCCGTCACTTCCCAACCAAAACCCTTTTAAGGGTTGCTCCTTGCTAGTCTTAAACATGTGAACTTCTTCTAGCCCAAGATGGTTGTACCTCGTCAAACCCCTACATATGTTCACCGCTTGACCATTAGGAATGCCCCCCTCATAATGCCTTACCAAGAAAGAAATCACCCCCCCACAATGGATGCTCGCCCTTGCCGATTTTTGCCTATGCTTGATGCAAGCTCTCAAAAACAAATCGGCCCAATCCGGGATTCCTACCCCCTCCGGAAGCATAGTCCACAAACATAGCCGGATCTTCTCCGGCACTTTGGTGGGTTCTCCCGCGGAGTTGAAAATGGTGGTAAGGAACCTAGTAATTAGGCGGAGTACGGGGTGGGTGATGGCTGACAGTTTGGCATCCTTAGACGGGCCATGGTCATCGGCAATGTTATCCCACATCTGGTGCATTTTGCCCCTTGGGCATCTAATGTCTACCGGTTGCTTGGTGATTTTTAGGATTTGACGGATTTCGGAAGTTGGGGCTTCATGCCAAGTTTGGTTCAATCGGAATCGGTAGGCTTTCTCCGCACCTTCGGGCACATCCAACTCCGACAAGGTTGCTAGAAACTCGTATGCAAAACTCCTATAGGTGTAATCCCAGGAGTTTTGCTCGAGATAAGCCTCTAGCCCTACTTTAGCTAGCATGTCCCTTGTCAAGTCGAACATGCCTAAGGCATGGAGGGTGGTTGGGCAAAAGAATTTGGTTGCTACAAGAGGGTGAGTGGATATTTGATCCCAAATTTTCTTATGTTGAGCTTGCATCCTCTCATAGCCCATGAACACCGTTTCAACCTCGGTGTCGGGCTCACTCACCGCGGCCCTCTTATTTTTTCCCTTGCCAAACAACTTAGAGATCTTTGGTGCCATATCTGCAAAATGTAACAAACAACACACTACAACAATAACAAGCAATCACTCGAAAGGTTTTTCGCTCAAGCAATTCAACAAACACTTGGTGTGCAACAATTTCTACACCTCAAAAAGCTAGTGTTTGTTGAATTTCTTTACCTTACTCAGAAAACTTTATCCAATCCTAACTACACAATCAAGCAAGGGGAAAGGGGAACTCAACCTAAGACTAAAGCTAGCCTAATTCGAGCAAAAACTTGAAGGATAATGAAAAATCGAGTATGAAGTTATACCTTTGCTTTTCCACAAGATTCAAGCTCCTTGATGATTAGAATAGGTAGGAATTCGACAAGTAGCCTTAAAAACCCAACTAAAGACCCGAAAAAACGAATTTGAGGGAAAAAATCTAGGTTTTTTAAAGACGGATTTTCTGAGTTTTAGGGTGAGTGAGATTAATTTTGGGGTTATTGAGTGTAGAAAAATGATTAGGATGAAGAATTGGATTGATTTTGATGAAAGTTTTGGAAGATTTGAGTGAGAAAGATGGATTTTTGAGGGATTGGGGTAGGTTTTGGGTGTGTTTGTCGTGAAAAACAAAGAAGGAGATGGGGTTTGTGTTTTATGAAGAACACGGGCAAAGGCTAAAGCATAAAACGAAATCTGCGCTCGACGCAGGCTGCGTCCTACGACGCAGGCTGCGTCGTCACGACGCAGGCTGCGTCCTTCACTGCCGGATCACCTTGCCTTTTGCACTTAGCAAAATTTTTGCTAAGTGCTTCAAACACCTCCATACATGCAAATTCACTTCAATGGTCCATAATAACCTCCAATATCTAAATTCCATCGATTCCCGAACTTTTTATCCGTGGCACGCATCCCGAGGCGGCCAAAAACTCGCAAAACTTCACAAAACCGTTAGTAACTTCAAAAAAATTTTGTTTGATGTAATGTCTAACTAACTTAAAACAACTTAAATGCTAAGATTTAACAAAGAAACTTCAAAGAAATATTCACAAGGATAGAGTATGTACATGTTTTGCCGTTTATTTAGAGTCGATGGCTCGACTTAGCTATTTCAAGCTTTTCAACTTTGATAAATGGGGTCTTCAAGCAAGACCTCTTCTTCCCCCTCCCGGGTACATCCTTGGAAGTAGTGCTTGAGACGGTGGCCATTCACTTTGAGGGGCTTTCCATCCCCGGGCCCCTCCACTTCAATAGCCCCATGAGTAAACACTTTCTTGACGGTGTAAGGTCCAAACCATCTTGACCTCAACTTGCCCGGAAAGAGCTTAAACCGGTTTTGGAACACAAGAACTTTATCACCTTCCTTGAAAACTCTACGGTTTATCATCCCATCATGCCATCTTCTTGTTTTCTCTTTGTAGATGGAAGAGTTTTCATAAGCATCTTGGCGAATTTCTTCAAGTTCTTGTAATTGAAGCTTCCGGTGCATACCGCTCTCATCTTGGTTTTGATTGAAAGATTTGATAGCCCAATAGGCTTTGTGCTCAACCTCCACGGGGAGGTGGCAAGCCTTGCCATAGATGAGACGGAATGGGGACATGCCAATGGGGGTTTTGAAAGCGGTCCTATATGCCCACAATGCATCAACTAGCCTCTTACTCCAATCCTTTCTATCCGGATTCACCGTCTTTTCAAGTATTCCTTTAATTTCACGGTTTGAGAGTTCGGCTTGCCCGTTTGTTTGTGGGTGGTAGGCCGTGGAAATTTTATGATTCACCCCATACCTCTTGAGAAGGCCTCCAATCACCTTGTTGCAAAAATGGGTCCCCCTATCACTAATGATAGCCCTTGGAAAGCCAAACCGAGAGAATATGTTCTCTTGAATGAAAATGGCTACTACCTTGGCATCATCGGTGCGGGTAGGAATTGCTTCAACCCATTTTGATACATAGTCCACCGCCAAGAGGATGTACAAATAACCACCGGAATTTGGAAAAGGGCCCATAAAATCAATTCCCCACACATCAAAGATCTCACAATATAGAAGAGGTTGTTGTGGCATCTCATTTCTCTTTGTCAAATTCCCCACCCTTTGACATCGGTCACAAGTCTTTACAAATTTGTGGGCATCTTTAAAAAGGCTTGGCCAAAAGAAACCGCATTCAAGCACTTTTCTAGCGGTTCTTTGTGGCCCAAAATGTCCTCCACAAGCATAGTCATGACAATGATGTAAGATGGAAGGGATCTCACTCTCGGGCACACATCTTCTCACAAGTTGATCTTGGCAAAACTTCCACAAGTAAGGATCATCCCATGTATAGTACTTGGCATCGGACTTGACTTTGTTCTTTTGATGAGAAGAGAAATGGCTTGGGAGCCGCTTTGTCACCAAATAGTTGACCATGGTAGCATACCATGGCTCCTCCACTTGTATAGCATAAAGTGACTCATGAGGGAGACCTCCTTCAACCTCCTCAAGAGGGCATGATGGTCTTCCTTCATGGTTTAGCCGGCTCAAATGATCCGCCACCACATTCTTCACCCCTTTCTTGTCTTTTATTTCCACATCAAACTCACTTAGAAGAAGAATCCATCTCAACAACCTTGGCTTTGCATCCTTCTTTGCCACAAGGTATCTAATGGCGGCATGATCGGTGTAGATGATCACCTTTGTGCCCAAGAGATAAGATCGGAATTTTTCTAGAGCATAAATCACACCAAGGAATTCCTTCTCCGTCGTGGAATAGTTCTTTTGAGCATCATTCAAGAGGGTAGAAGCATATTGGATCACATGGGGTCCCTTGTCACTCTTTTGACCCAAAACCACTCCCAATGCATAGTCACTTGCATCGGTCATGATTTCAAATGGAAGATCCCATCGTGGTGCTTGAATAATTGGTGCGGTGACCAATCTCTCCTTCAAGTCATTGAATGCTTTCCTACATTGGTCATCAAAAACAAATTCCGCTTCTTTGTGCAAAAGCTTGCATAAAGGGTTAGCAATCTTGGAAAAATCCTTAATAAATCTCCGGTAGAAACCGGCATGTCCTAGAAAAGACCTAATGTCTCGGGTGTTAGAGGGATAAGGTAAGGTTTTGATAATGTCAACCTTAGCCTTATCCACCTCAACCCCCCTTTCCGACACTACATGTCCCAAAACGATGCCACTAGTCACCATGAAATGACATTTTTCGGAGTTTAAAATGAGGTGAGACTCTTGGCATCGCTCTAAGACAAGAGCAAGGTGTTTTAGACATGCATCCTAGGAGTCCCCATGGACGGTGAAATCGTCCATGAATACTTCTATGATTCGTTCTACATAGTCGGAGAAAATACTCAACATGCACCGTTGAAAAGTTCCCGGTACATTACACAAACCAAAGGGCATACGACGATAAGCAAATGTACCAAATGGGCATGTGAATGTGGTCTTGACTTGGTCCTCGGGTGCGATTGGGATTTGAAAATACCCCGAGTAACCGTCAAGGAAACAATAGAAAGCTTTCCCCGCTAATCTTTCTAATATTTGATCAATAAATGGTAGCGGAAAATGGTCTTTCAATGTTACCGCATTCAAGCGGCGGTAGTCAATACACACTCTCCAACCGGTTTGTGGTCGGGTGGAGACTAAGTCTCCTTGTGCATTCTTGACTACCGTCACTCCTCCCTTTTTGGGTACGACTTGAGTTGGGCTAACCCAACGAGAGTCGGAAATAGGGAAAATGATACCCATTTGCAATAGCTTAATTACCTCTACTTGCACTACCTCCGCCATGGGTGGATTGAGCCTCCTTTGGGGTTGTCGGACCGGTTTGGCATCCACTTCAAGTCGTATCTTGTGCATGCAAGTCACCGGGCTTATCCCTTTTAGGTCCGCTATGCTCCACCCAAATGTTTCCTTATGCTTTTAAAGTAGTGATACCAATTTGCCTTCTTGGTCCTCGGTGAGTGTGCTTGAAATGATAAGTGGTAAGGTGTTCTTGTCCCCTAGAAAGATGTACTTTAAATGGCTTGGGAGGGTCTTCAACTCGACCTTAGGAGGTTGGATAATGGAAGGGAGGGGCTTGTGGAGTGGAATACTCAAAGCAAACAACTCGGACAAGTTAGCCAGTGCAGGACGCAGGCTGCGTCCAGTGACGCAGGCTGCGTCGTACAACGCAGGTTGCGTCGTGTGACGCAGGCTGCGTCGAGCTCTGCCTTGCCCTGTTTTCAGCATCTCTATGACGTTGAGCTCCTCATATGTTTCTATTGGCTCTTCCCTTTCCAAGTCTCCAAGACATTCCTGCACATCAAAGTCCAACAACAAGCGCAAACCTTCCTCTTCCATGGGATTAGTTAAAGCTACCTCGAGTGGGTCTCTATCACAAAGTTTATACATTTGATTCACTAATGGCTCAAAGATATCCAAGAAGAGACAAGATTGATGGTCACTCGGGTGCCTCATGGAGTCATATATATTGTAAGTTAATCTTTTTCCTTCAAACTCCATAGTCAAGCACCCGTTTGAAACATCGATCTTAGTATTTGAAGTTTTCATAAACGGCCTACCAAGAAGGAGAGGGGTGGCACTAGAGCTAGATTCCATATCTAAGACGTAGAAATCCGCCGGAAAGACAAGATTATCGACTTCCACTAGTACATCCTATACCATGCCCTTGGGGTAAACACTAGACCTATCGGCAAGTTGAATGACTACCCCGGTCTTAGACAAAGGTCCTAAACCTAGGGTCTCATAAATAGATAGAGGCATGACATTTATAGAAGCCCCTAAGTCTAGCATGGCACGTTTAAAACTTTTCCCCCCAATAGTGCAAGGAATAGTGAACATGCCCGGGTCTCCACATTTCTTTGGTAAATTTTGTTTGAAAATGGCCGACACATGTTCACTCACCCTAACCTTATGGGTTCCCTTCTTTGGATTTCTCCTAGGTGTGCAAAGCTCTTTCAAAAACTTGGCATACCTAGGAACACTATTCAACAAGTTAAGAAGCGGGATGTTTACCTCACATTTTCGGAAAGTCTCATATAAGTCATTCTCCTTGGCATACTTCCTTGTGCTTATCAAAGCACTAGGAAATGGGACTTCCGGTATGTACTCTTCCACTTCCTCATCTTCAATAGTATCCTTTCCCTTCCTTGAAATGTCTCCCTTGGGGTCCTTGCTGGTGGATCTCCCTTTTTCATTCTTCGATATCTCTTCTTGACCAACCACCAATTCTCCTTGGTCTTCAATCTCAATGGTTTCCATCTCAATATTCTTCATCTTTTCCTTTCCTTTGCCAAAGGGATTTACTTCCAACTCATTGCCACCCCTCAATGTCATGGCACTAGCATTTTCCCTTGGTGGGGGAATGGTTTGAGATGGGAATCTTGTGGAGCTTGAGGCTTGGGATTTTGACAAATTTGAGGCCATTTGGGATAGTTGGGTTTCCAAGGTGTTCACCCTAAGGTTGTTAGCCTCCCTATCCTTCCTTGCTTCCTCTCTATCCCTCCTTGCCTCCTCCCTATCCTTCTCTTGATTGGCAAGAAGTGTTTGCAAGATGTCACTCAAGTTCCCTTGAGAAGAAGAATTTCCTTGATTTGGATTTTGGTTTGGTTGTCTTTGGGATTGAGAATTACTTGGAAAATTTGAGTTGTTGGGTCTTGGGTTGTTGTTGAAATTTCTTTGGGGATTTTGGTTGAAATTTGAGTTTCGGTTTTGGGTTGGATTTTGGGCTCTCAAGTGGTTGAATTGGCCATTTTCAAAACTCTTTGATTTGTCTCCTCCCCACCCCAAAAGATCACGATTTCCCACTTGGTTATACATTCCTCCACCACTTGGGTTTCTAGCATTGTAGTTCCCATACCCCATAGCATTGACACTCTCCATGGTGGCTCCTTGCTCAATCATGATGTAACATGTATTTGTAGTATGGTCACCTCCACAATAAGAACATTCAAGTGATTCGGGGTGTTGAGAAAATGAGCTACTTTTGTTGACAACCAAGTTGGATACCAAGCTTTTGAGTTCACCCATTTCTTGCATGAGTTTGTGATTTTGAGAGGCATGAGAATCTTCCATGGAAGATACATTTCTAGAGCTTCCTCCCCTTTCATTCTTTCTCCCGTAGCTTCTTGTGTTCATAGCCAACTTCTCAATAATGTTGTTGGCCTCGGCCACATTAAGTGTATCAATACCACCTCCGGTGGCGGCTATAATCATCCGTTGGTCGTTTTGGCATAATCCTTCATTGAAGGCCGTCAATAGATCATCCCCCGATATTCCATGATAAGGGCACCTTGCCACGAGGCTTTTGAATCGCTCCCAATAGTCATAGAGAGTTTCCCCCATGTCTTGCTCAATGGTGGTGATGAGCTTCTTTGAGTGGTTATGCCTCGAATCCGGGTAGTATTTCTCAAGAAATTTCTTCTTCAAACCCACCCAAGTATTGACGGAATGGGCCAGAAGACAAAATAACCATTCCTTAGCGGCATCTTGTAGAGAGAATGGAAATGCCCTAAGTTTAAATTGGTCTTCGGTCACTCCTTGAGGGATGGCCCCTTGGCATATCATGTGAAATTCGGCCAAGTGCCTATTGGGATCATTCCCCACCATTCCATGAAATCTTGGCAATATGAACAAAGAACCCCTTTAGCTCGAAATTTACATCCCCCATGGGAGGGTATGCGATACACAACGGTTGCTCTTCATAGTTTCTTGCCCGGATCTCACCAATAGTTCTATTATCTTCCCTTTCGGGTGGGTAGATGATGTTCAAGGGTGGCGGTCTCCTAGGTGGTGATCTAGGTGGTGACACAAACACTTGTTCTTGTGGTTCTTGAAAAATATTGTTCTCAAACTCCTCTTCACTAGGCTCCCTCCAAAAGGGTCTCCTATAGAGGGGATTCGAAAACAACCAATTGGAAATGCTACTAGAGGCTGGGTCAATGTCTTGGTCACCAAGTCCCTCTTGTGACCTAGGCATAAACTCTAAAACACTTCAACAACACAATTAGTAACTTCAACACCAAGTAACCTACAAACAATACAAAAAGAAATATTTGAAAAACAATCTAAACAAAGTATGACACTAGCAAGAGTTCAATTTGATATTTAGCTAAATTGCCCTCCCCGGCAACGGCGCCAAATTTGACGATGCTTTTTATACGGTGTCGTTAAATCCGCAAATTAGCTAAATCAAATCCTCCTACTATCATTCTTGGCGTGTTCTTTTCTGTCTCTTCCCGTTCGTCCTTTCATTATTTTCCTCCCCACCAATTGTCTTTTGGGCTCGGGTTTCTCTTTCCCTGCTCTTTTCGCGTTCGGCTCTTATCCTCCACACTAACCCACTTCCTGACCCACACTTTTGTTTCATCCCATTCTTCATTATTTCCTCCACATAACAATTTATAAAGCCAAATCTAGACCCAAACCAACCTAAGTAAAAGGGTAGTAAGGGTAAGACAAGGATCGAACCCAAGGGAAGGCGATGATTGCTAAAAATCTAATCTAGACTCTTGCTAAAAACCGATTTAACAAATTAATTAATCTAACCACAAATTAAAACACTAATTGAAACAAAGACTTGAATTACTTACAAACTATGATATTCACAATGGAAAACATGTAGGAAAAACACAAATGGAGAAAGTTTTTCATGAGAATTGATAATCAAGTCTAAAATTACTAACAACAACTAAATACTCAAAGATTCAAATATGGATAAATAACTTAGTGCAATTATCCCAAGTTCCTCCACAATTAACAAAGTAAAGATCCCTCCTTTCCTTCCTTTCTCTAATTATCTACTACAAACTTCTAAAAACTAGCCACCAATGAATTAAACCATCCATAAATGACTCAATACAACTAAATCCATACTTATTAAAACATAAGCATAAATAAAGATGCAAGCTTTAAGCACAAAACCAAAGAAGCATGCTAGAATCATGTAATAAAACATTAAACCATGTCCTAAATACACAATAATCCAAATTCCACTAAAAAGGTTCCAACTTTTAAACCAAAGTTACAAACTTTCAAGTTGCTTCACCAAATATCAAGACAAATCAACCAAATTCATCAAGACAAAGCAATTTAATCAAACAAACAATTACTAAGATGGTTAGTCTTAACAACAATTCATTCAACAATGAAATTCAAACAAGGAAAATGGAATTAAATAGAGAAGGAAGGATTAAAAAGGTCTTACAATGCTAAAAGGGAAGAACTCGTTCAAATTACACTAAGCAAAAGAAGATTAGCTACCCATAGTCTTCATATTACAACCCATTTCTAAGCAAAAACCCATTACAAAAGCCAAACTTGAAGAACAAAACTAGAGAAAATGCTAAGGAAAATATAATGTTGTATGTTGAATGCTTGATTCCCTTGCCTCTCTTCAGAAATCTTCTTTTATACCCTTGGTCCGCAAACCTAGGGGCCTTGAAAGGTGGGCTTCCAAAAGACAAGACGAGAAAAGGAAGAAAACCCGTGCTGAGAGATGACGCAGGCTGCGTCGTGCTGACGCAGGCTGCGTCGTGCTGACGCAGGCTGCGTCGAGCACTGCCGAATTTTTGCCTTGTTTTCCTTCTTGACTTTCGTTGACCCCATGGATATTGACCCCGCCTTGACTTTCATTGACCCAATGGGCTTGGTCTTCATACCTTGGTGATTCATTACTAGCCCATTCAAAATTTCCGGGTTTTGGGTCTCGGGTTTTCGGGTTTGACTTTTATTGATTTTCGGGATTTGACTCTAAAAGTGACTTAAAATACTAAATACTAACATTATTACTAAAACTAAAATTAACATAAAACAACACTAATGACCCGTAAAAAGTAAGACGAAAGACTCTAAAAATTGTTACTAGACACGACAATATTTGACGTTGTCACTCGACCTAAAAAATAAAAAAACATGTTTTTGGATTTTGTAAATTTTTCAATTTTTATGAATTTTTTTTTTTTTTTAAATAAACTAAACACACAACATAAATAAAGACTCTCCCCTAAACCTAAATGTCACAGTGTCCTCAGTGTGACGCTAACAGCACAACAATCACATATCAACCAACAGCAGCAACCTAAAGGACACTACTAACAAAAGGGAAAAGGGGAAATAGCTAAAATAAAATACAATAAAAGAAAGTACAAGAATAGATAATACCAGTTTATAGGCATAGCTTCCCCCAAACCAGCTGCAAAATGGGGGTGTAGTGACAGCGGCCACTACTGCGCCTGATCATCATCATCATCATCATCATCATCGCCCCTCTCAGCAGCACCAGAAGAAGAAGCCCGAAACGGGTCACCAAACCCACCAACTGGAGCATCCGGTTGGATAGGAGTATACCAAGAACGACCCAGGCAACCATAATCGTGACTGAACTCCTGGGAAAACTGCTGAGGAGTCACCCCATAATTATCAAACACACCCGTCTCATCACCCGGACCTCGGTAGTAACTCGGCGGAGTCCAACCAGCAGTGGCATTAAGATCAGTCCGCATGAGGTTCTCCCAAAGTCCCCTCATCACCAAGTCATTGTTAATTCCTTGGTGAATCCTAATCTCCCTCTCTAAAGCTGGATCATAGGTGTAAGCAGGTGGAGGGTAAGGGTAAGGAGCTGGGGTGGGTGTAAAGCGTGGAATCGGGGTGGTGGTAGTCTGAGCAGAAGTAGAAGGAGTGATCCGCCGACGAGGTCGACGGTTCTCGGCTAAAGCAAAAATAAGCTCAGGCGGAACCACAAAAGAACGAGGAGGAGGGGTAGGTCCAGTCTCAGGATCATGGGTAGACAATCGCTCCGCAGAAAGGAGACGGTTATCGGTATCAGGAAGAGCTATCCATTGGGTCCCCCGTACCCGCCACTGAAATCTATCGTTTCCTAACGCATTTATCCAACAAAGGGTGTGGCGCAAGTACTCCTCGTCCACTCTAGGGGCATGAAGCGGGGTCATTGGTGTGTATTTACGGTCTCCCCCAAACCCAGCAAGTCTCCTAGCCAACCTAGTGACCCATGCACCACAATCTAAGGAATGCTGGGTAGCGGAAGTGATCCTCCAGAAAGCAAAGCACACCAAACCAACCGGATTGAAATAAAAATCATTCTCATGCATGGGGTTGAGGGAAGATGCAAGTAACAAAACCTCATGAGAATTAAGCTTACTAAGGTCCTTCCTAGCAAATAAAAGGAGGCTAAAGAAACGCAAAAACAACCTCAAACAAGGATGTTGCACATCATTGACCGCCATGGCATTAACACGTGCCTCAGGAAGACCCGTAAATAAACAAAAATATTCAACGGCTTGAAAGCCGGAAGGAACAGCAATAAAAGTATCATCGTCACCGACAGAAAGACCCAAATGATTCGCCAATTCGGCGTAGGACAACACAAAATCCCTATTAAGCAACCTAAAAGACACACTTTCATTGGTCTCGTCCCAATCATAGGAACTGAAAAATTATAGTGTCAAAGGTCGGTAGGAAAGCTCATTTAGGGAATATAGCCCCCCAAACCCGATTCGGTGAAACATAGCAAACATGGCATTCCCAAAACCGAGTGAATCAAGAACGTTGGGGCACACACAGCGAGTAGGGTCCATAGGACGACCCATAAGCAAAGCAAAGCGGTCATGCTGCTCTTGTGTGTTGAAAACGATCCAGGGGTAGTCGGGGTTACTCGGAATTGCTTCTATGTCGGGTTGTCGAACAAGACGGGGTGCTCTACGACGCTTACTAGTTCCTTCTTGCCTAGACATAGCTAATTATAGTAAATAAAACACAACAAACACAACTTATACGCTCAAAAGACGGATTTAGTAACCCTAATTCGAAAAAAATTCAAATTTGAGTCTAAAACGCAAGAAAGACGGAGCAATTAGCAATGTAAGAGTGAATAATTACTAAATAACAAAGCTAGGAAGCAACAACAACAAATTAGAAGCACAAAATTGAAGAAATAAGAAACAAACCCTAGATTCACAATTTGGGCAAAATAAGGGAGCAAGAGGATCAATTTCTTCACAAATTGAGCTTGAAACAAGTAAATTAATGTTTGTTGATGCAATATTGATGATGAATTGAAGATAGGAGTGAGTGTGCTTGAGGTATTATGAAGAGAGTAAGGGTAAGGGAGAGAAGAATGCTGAAAAAATTGAAAAAGAATGAGAAAACCTGCTATTTACTGCCGCCAGACCGGTCGGACCGGACCCGACTCGATCGAGCAAGAGGATCTTGCTCGATCGAGCAACCTTGATTTTCAAGTTTTTCGCCTTTGCTAAAGTGGCTGGATGTTTGCATGTACGAAAACTCGATCGAGCAAGTGCCTGCTCGATCGAGCAACCCGTGATTTTGCACTTGTACCTCGTGTTTCTCTTCTTTTCTCCTTTCTTTTCTTTTCGTTTCTTCATTATTAAAGCGATTTCCGATTCTATTAGCTGTAATCACTCGATAAAATTGTTAGATCGCTCCCTCACCGCACTCAATAAAGCACAACTATATTAACTATCCAAACTAAATCTAATTAAACTATGACATTAATAATTAGGCTAATCGAAATAAAATTTACAAATGCAATACAAGTAAATGCCGGGTTGCCTCCCGGTTAGCGCTGGTTTATAGCGGTCCCGCACGACCGTGTTACCTCAAAGTCATGGGGATTTATCAAGAGTGAAAAGGTCGACGGCCTCTATTACTCCTATAAATGCTCCATCGTAGTAGATCTTCAAGCGTTGACCATTGACTTTGAAAGTCTTACCCTTGTCGGTTTGTAGTGAAACCGACCCAAACTTGTTAACCTCGGTAACTGTGAACGGTCCCGACCATCTGGACTTGAGTTTACCTGGAAACAAACGCAAACGGGAGTTAAATAATAATACTTTATCACCAACTTTAAATTCCCGCTGCATGATATGCTTGTCATGCCACTTCTTGGTCTTCTCCTTGTAAACCCGAGCACTATCATAGGCATGCAATCGAAACTCATCAAGCTCGTTCAATTGCATAAGTCGTTTCTCACCCGCCAGTGAGGGATCCATATTAAGCTCTTTTATGGCCCACATAGCCCTATGCTCAAGTTCTTCCGGTAAATGGCACGCCTTGACATAGACTAACCGGTATGGAGAAGCACCAATTGGAGTCTTAAAAGCAGTTCGGTAAGCCCATAAAGTGTCATCAAGCTTACGACTCCAATCCTTCCTAGATTTACTCACAACTTTCTCAAGGATTGACTTAATCTCCCTATTAGAAACCTCTACCTGACCACTTGTCTGCGGATGATAACTTAACCCCCGACGATGTGTAACGCCATATTTCTTCAATAAGGAATTAAGATGACGTTCGTTGAAGTGCTTTCCTCCATCGCTAATGAGAGCACGAGGAACCCCAAATCGTGGGAAAATGATCTTCTGAAACAGCTTGATAACTGCTTTGGCATCACAAGTAGGAGTGGCAATGGCTTCCACCCATTTAGAGACATAATCAACTGCTACTAGAATATATTGGTTACCATGGGAAGATGGGAATGGCCCTTGGTAGTCAATACCCCAAACATCGAATATCTCAACTTCCAAAATACCCGTTTGAGGCATCTCAGGCCTTTGAGAAATGTTACCCGTCCTTTGACATGCGTCACAAGAACGGACAAAAGTAGTAGCATCCTTGAGAATAGTCGGCCAATAAAAACCCGACTGCATAAC